>BSBN01000219.1:15167500-15385250 GCA_027924645.1 Cunninghamia lanceolata | reverse complement strand
AGACAATTCCAGGTGGCTGGGAGACAAAACTAACTAACAAACTCATAACTAACTAATAGCCTGTCATTACAGATCGACAGGTGTCTTAACAATAGAAACAAACTAAAAATAGCAAGCGTTGGTCAAATAGACCTTATTACATAGTAAATGCATAACAACCTATTAAAGACTTTAGGCTTCTAATTAACTTGATGAAGGGGTGCCCCTGCACCATACTCCCCGAGAGAAGAGATCTCAAGCCCACCTGAGATAAGAGTGTGTAAGTTTGCTCCATGTTTCTTGATCTGATCTTTAGTCATCCAAATGGCTTATGAATCAGGTTTCCCCTGCCAAGCTACCAAATATTCTATATATTCTTTGTTCCTGGTCTGCTTTACCATTCTGAATCTAAAATCTTCTACAAGTTTGGGGGATCATGTTAGGAATTTCATCAGCTGATGTATCCTGTAATGTTTCCTGTTCCATATCTGTATTATGTTTGTATGGAGTTAAATCACATACATTAAATATGGGTGACAATCCAAGATCAGGAGGAAGTTGGATCTCATAAGCATTCTGTCCACATTTCTTCAAAATCTGACATGGTCCAATCTTCCTCTGCATTAGCTTAGTATGTTTTCCTTTTGGAAGTCTTTCCTTTTTTAGATAGACCCATACCAAATCTCCAACATCAAATTGTACATCTCTTTTCTTCTTATCAGCATATTCTTTATACTTCAAAGTAGTCTACTGGAGTTGGTTCTTTACCTGATCATGCACCTCTTTTATTGCTGCTGCAAAAGCTTCTCCATCTGCACTAATTGAGTCTCCTGTAGGTAGATTTCTTAATTCCAAAACACCTATTGGATGCATACCATACACCACTTGAAAAGGTGATTTCCCTGTACTCCTATTGATGGTATCATTATAAGAAAATTCTGCCTGTGGTAGGATGGTATCCCCACTTCTCTCCATGTTGTTTTGTCAAACATCTGAGCAGATTTCCTAATGAATGGTTAACCACTTCAGTTTGTCCATCTGTCTGAGGATGATAAGCTGATGAGAAAGATAAATTTGTGCCAAGCTTCTTCCAAAGAGTCCTCCAAAAATGACCAATAAATTTCACATCTCCATCTGACACTATACTCAATGGCAATCCATGTATCCTCACTATTTCCTTGAAAAACAAATCTGCAACATATGAAGCATCACAAGTAGTTTTGCATGGCAAGAAATGTGCCATTTTATTGAATCTGTCTGCTACAACAAAGACACTATCAAAACCCTTCCTTGTTCTAGGTAAACCAACACAAAATCCATACTTATGCCTTCCCATGGCCTAGAAGGAATGGGCAGTGGCTGATATAAACCTGCATTAGTTGATCTGCCTTTTGCTTTCTGACATATCACACATGTCTCCACAAATTTTCTTACATCTGATTGCAATTTAGGCCAATAGTAATGTCTCTTTACCAGTTCTAGAGTCTTATCTAAGCCAAAATGTCCTACCATAGCTCTGGAATGCTTCTCCTTAATAATGTTTAGCGTTAGAGAACACCTTGGAATACACAATTGTACACCTTTGATATATCTTGGATCAGAAATTTAGAAAATTCAGTATGATATTTGTCTCCAAAAGAAATGCATACTTGATATATCTCTCCAAAGTCTTCATCAACATCATACATAGTCTTCAAGGAATCAATACCAACACTTTCTAATTGAATCTGATTTATGGTTAGAGCTCTCCTGCTCAAAGCATCGGCTACCTTGTTCTTTACCCCTTTCTTGTGCTTAAGTGTGAAAGTAAAAGCTTGCAAAGTTTCTACCCATTTCATATGTCTATGATTCAGCTTCTCTTGACTGTTTATGAAACTAAGGGCCTGATTATCTGTAAACACTATGAATTCCTTTGGTATCAAGTAATTCCTCCACTTTTTGAGTGACTGGACTAGAGCATACATCTCCAAATCATATGATGAATACTTCTTATTTGCATCATTTAACTTCTCACTGAAAAATGCAATAGGCCTCCCTTCTTGACTAAGTACTACACCAATTGCCATGTGACTTGCATCACATTCTACCTAAAAACATTTGTTGAAATTAGGAAGTGTAAGGACTGGCTGATGTGCCATCTTCTTCTTCAGTGTTTCAAATGAATCATTTGCTTCTTTGGTCCAAGTAAACCTACACTTTTGTCCTCCTTTTATGGTATCAAGCATGGGTGCAAAGACATGACTAAACCCTTTTATAAACTTCATGTAGAAAGTTGCTAACCCATGGAAACTTCTGAAATCATTCATAGTTCTCGGAGTTGGCCAAGTCAATATGGCACTTACCTTCTCCGTATCCATTTTCAGTTTACCCTGTGAAATGACAAAAACCCAAATAGGTGATCTCTTCCTGCATAAACAAACACTTTTCCAAGTTGATCATTATCTGCTCTTCATGTAACCTTTTGAGGACCAAGTCTATATGTCTGAGATGCTCTTCCCTTGTATTACTAAAAATCAGAATGTCATCTAGATATACTATGACAAATTTGCCTATAAATTCTCTCAAGACCTCATTCATCAACCTCAAAAAGGTACTAGGAGCATTGGACAATCCAAAAGGCATAACCTTCCACTCATACAATCCCTCATTTGCTTTAAATGCTATTTTCCACTCATCTCCTGGCCTAATCCTGATCTGATGATAGCCACTTTTCAAATCTATTTTTGTGAAATATTTGGTACCTCCTAAACAATCAAGTAAATCTTCTATCCTAGGTATTGAAAATCTATACCTGATTGCGATCTTGTTAATAGCCCTTGAATCAGTGTAAAGCATCTAAGTGCCTTCCTTCTTTCGGTGCTAGTACAACTGGTACTACACATGGACTTAAACTCTTGCCAATTAGGCCTGTGTCCAACAATTCTTCAATCTGTCTGGCAACTTCTGCATTCTGCTATGGAGTAATCTTGTATGCTACCCTGCTTGGAAGTGTAGATCTTGGGATCATATCTATGCAATGACTGATATCTCTTACAGGTGGTAGGGGATCTTGGCATTCCATCAGAGATGATGCCTTTGTATTTATCCAACAACTTTTGGACAACAGGATATATGAACCTCTGTCGCTTCTCTCCCTTGATTTCTTTCTATTGTTCTTGATTTACTTTCAGGCATGGAATTAGGGCATATGCAACTGTACCCTCTTCTACTATTTCTTTCATGAACTATTTACCTTCTACCAGCATTACCTTGGCTTCTTTCCCCTTTGACTCTACCTCCTTCTCCATCAATGGTAGTAACTCTATCACCTTACCATCTTTGGTGATTGAATATGTATTTCTAACTCCATCATGTTGTGCTCCTAAGTCATATTGCCATGGTCTTCCAAATAGGAGATGGCAAGCATCCATCTGAGCTATGTGAAACAATAATTTGTCCTTATATGTTCCAATTTAAAATTCTACCCAAGCTTGCTCTTCTACAACTGTTTGTTGACCTTGAGTGAGCCATGAAATCTTATATGGGTAAGGATGTGGCAATCTCCTAAGTTTTAGCTTTTCTACCATTTCAACAGACACAAAATTTTCAGTAGATCCAGAGTCAATCAAACTCTACATACCTTTCCTCATGCCTTGCAAGTAGTCTTGAAAAGAGATTTTCTTTGTGGGGGTTCTCTATTAGGTACCTTCATGGTGGTCATTGCCCTTCTAATCATCAAAGATTCTCCTGTCTCAGGATATCCATAACTATAGGAGCTCTTACACTTTGACCAGTGTTTGAGCTTGTCACACTTTGACAATCAGATTCTTGTATCAGATTTGTTCTTCTTTCTCCCATTGAACTTGATGCTTTCTCTGGACATCTGCTAGCTATATGACCTTCCTGATTACAATTGTAACATCTGATAGATCCTCTACCCTGAGATCTTCCTCTGAATGGTGGTCTTCTTCCTCTAAAGTTTCCTTGCTGATTGTAATTTCCTTTTTGAGTTTGACTATTGTCTCCTTTGCTATTTTCCTAATTGGATTCTTCGTGATATCCAAATCCATGTCCTCTGCCTCTGAAAGGACTTCTTCCACCTCTTTGCTATCTTCCTCTTCCTCTATTGTTCTACTCTTGTCTTCTCTTTACCTTCTCTTCCACCTTGAGTGCCAATTGATAACACTTCTGAATTGTATCCAGACTATGCAGATTTAAATCTTCTTGGATGGCAAGTCTCAACCCATTGAGATATCTTACTACCCTCTCTTCCTCATTCTCTTTCACCTTTGTCTTGACATAGAGTTTCATGAATTCTTCAGTATATGAGCTAATATCTAACTCTTTCTGCTTCAAGCTTTGCCTCCTCTAATGCAATTGGATGTTGTAGTCCAATGGAACATAGGCTTCCTTCACTAAAGCCACCATTTTCTTCCAAGTAGCAACTCTGTTATTTCCTTCCTTCACTGTCATCTTGGATGAAATTCCACCAAGTCAATGCGGCCTCTTTCATTTTGGACTGTGCCATCTTTACCTTTTGATGCTCTGGTATTTCTTCTGTTTCGAAGAAATTGTTCAAGGAGTCTATCCACTCCATCACCGAATTAGGATCCATCTTTCCTATAAACACTGGGTAAATCTAGTTTCACATCCATGGTTCTCCTCTCCATGGATTTGAGGGCATTCAATAAGGGTCTCTGGTCTACAGGAACCTCTATCTCTTCCGCCTAGGGATTTCCTCTTCTTCCCTATCATCTTCTTTACTAGAACTTACTCTGTCCCTCAATTTCTCCAACTCATCTTTCAAAGCCTAATTCTGAGCTTTCACTGCTTTGCTCTCTGTAATCTGCTTCTTTACCAAGACAGCCAACTCAGCATTGTTCATCCTTGCTGGGAACTCTGACGATCCCTCTCCGTCTGACATTCTGTCTTCTTAACTTCCCAAAAGATACAACTTGGCTCTGATACCACTATGACGCAGAGCACGTAGTGGAATATGGTGGAACCAATCTAAAATGCAATTGTGACTATAGTTGAGTCACTGTACCCCTGCACCTAATATTTTATTGTGCCAAATTTTGTTGGCACGCATTGCAGGCTATTGAACCCACAACCTCCATTGAACCCCTGAATCCTGATCTGCTGAACCGCTGAACCAGCACCCGTCGTTGAACCTGCCGGGTTCGTTGAACCATTGAATCATTGAACCAGTTCAATGGGTGGTTCAACGATCATTATTACTCTTTACCACCTTCGTCATTCTGCTAGATCTCCGAGCCAACACACGATTGAACTGTTGAACCCTTTGAACCGTTGAACTAGTTCAAAGGTTCAACCCAAAGGTTTCCTCCATCAAACTTATCATGTTGATCACTTAGCTTCCAAATGCTGTTGAGTTAGTGAACTCTTGAACTTTTGAAATCGGTTCAATCAAAAGACTACGGCCTGATTTAAGTCATCGGTGGAGCTGATACTCTTCACCCGATGGTGAATTTCACACCGATGCTACACGCTGCTTCTGTTAAACTAGCAAACCATTGAACCATTAAAAATGGTTCAATCACAGAAACCTAACAGTTCAAATTTTACCGATGGATGTCTGCTAAAAACCCTCGCGATTTCGCAAAACTACTTCTCCACAAACAAACAAACTTTTACACTTCGTCAACCTAGCACATGCGGATGCTAAGATTCATTCTAGCATGATGTCGATTGATCCTGTAACTGCAAAGCACACATAAACGGAAAATGCAAAAATAAAATCTAATCTAATATGTACAGCCATTCCACCGATTACAGAGCAATCAACCAGTGGAATGGAAAAACCCCATATCGACTGTAAATCATAAATTGACTACACAAATGCAATTCAAATGCAAAATAGGATCTTCTTTATTTCTCTGAGGATGATTACAAATGTCTATTTTCACAGTACAACTCAAATTCACAATCTCTCTCTCTCTCTCTCTCTCTCCTCTCTCTCTCTCTCTCTCTCTCTCTCTCTCTCTCTCTCTCTCTCTCTCTCTCTCTCTCTCTCTCTCTCTCTCTCTCTCTCTCTCTCTCTCTCTCTCTCTCTCTCTCTCTCTCTCTCTCTCTCTCTCTCTCTCTCTCTCTCTCTCCTCTCTCTCTCTCTCTCTCTCTCTCTCATAATTAATCAGAACTAGACCATTTAACAACTCATAGAGAGTAGTACTGACAGGATTCCCAGCGGCTGGGAGGCATAACTAACTAACAAACTCAAAACTAACAGCCTGTCATTACAGATCGACAGGTGTCTTAACAACAGAAACAAACTAAAAATAGCAAGCATTGGTCAAATAGACCTTATTACATAGTAAATGCATAACAACCTATTAATACTTTAGGCTTCTAATTAACTTGATGAAGGGGTGCCCCTGCACCAATGTGTTTCAACAACCTATTCATCAAGAAGTTGTCACACACATACAACACTCGAAATAACAAACAAAAGAAACAAATTTGATTTGTTCTTGCTTCTCTTCCACCTTCTCAACCTATTCTTCCTCAACCACCTCATCTTCATACTCATAATGGTAAATATTATGATCTTGTTGAGAAGCTCCTAGCTACTCTAGCAAAGATCTCTCTATGGGAGTTGATACAAACATCACCTATATACCACAGAATGCTCCAAAAATCTTGACAAAAGGTGATTGTCCCACCTATTGTTCAGCTGAATGATGTAGCATCTCTATTAGACTGTATACATGTGACTAAATTAGATATTATATTTCAACCACATGAATTACCTCCCGTAGAAGTCCAAAACCAAAATGAGCCTCTTATGATATTTGTCTACATTTATAAGAAAAGAGTTAGACGTACCATGATTGATGGTGGATCAGATCTTAATGTCTATGGCATCGACTTGTTACATAAAATTAATTTGATACCTCTCTTATTAAACCAAGATAAACTCAACATTCATGGTTTTGATAATGTTGGTAGACAAACATTGGGTACCATCACCCTTACCTCTTAGGGTTGGTCCTGTGACTTTGCCTACCCTTATCCATGTCATGCCTAATTCTCTCTCATATAATCTTCTTCTTGGTAGACCTTGGATTCATGTCATGGGGACAGTCTCATCTACCCTTTATCAATCAATAAAGTTTGTTCACAACAATAAGCTATAGACAATTAAAGTTGATCCGACTTTGGACAATTGTTTACAAATTGAGGATAAAACTAATCAACACTTCAAATCTTTTTCTCCTTTTTCTAAGGTTAATTCTTCTCCCTCTACTAAGGAGGTTATAGTAGAAGAATCTAATTCACCTTCACTCTTTGGTGATGATTGGGGTTTCTTAGACTTTACACCTACCTTTATAGGGGAGTATAAAGTCTCACCTTCAAATCCAAAAAGTCCTAAGGTGGCTTTGATCTCTACTCCTAGAATTCCTTTAAAAATTAATGATGATAACACTTATTCTTACACTACTGAATATGAGACCTATGGGCTGCCTCCTTCCTCCTTGGAAATGGTATCTACTTATGGTCAAGGGTTTCAATTCCTCTCTTGATGTGGATACAATGATAATGGTTGTGGTATAAAGGAGCAGGGTATTGAAGTCCCTTTAGAGGCTAATGCACATTACTCTTCATTTGGACGTGGATACCATCCTTTAGGGCCCACTAAATCCACTCATCGTCCTAATCTAAATGTTAACATAATCTCATCATCTTCACTTAAATGGGTATATCTAGAGTTTATCGATACATATTCTGATCTTCAAGATATCCCCTTGGATAATTTTTTGACCGATGAAGCTTTGGTTGAATTCTTAAACACTTATGATCACTTGCCTCATTATCATCATGATCGTGGACTTCCCTATTGTTTAAATGCAGAAGCATACTTTGGCAAGGACACTTGTTTATTTGATGATACCTTGACATCTCAAGAGTCAACTATAGAATCCCTTCATCCTCCTGACATTCAAGACTGTAGTACTATCATTAATGGGAAAATTGTTAATGTATTTATGGATAAGGATGATCCTAAAAAAGTTATCCATATTGGAAATTGTTTCAACATAGAAGAAAAATAATAAATCACATCTCTTTTACATGAATATCCTAATCTCTTTGCTTGGACATACTCTGATATGTCAAGCATTGATCCTTAGGTGCTAACACATAATATTATCATTCATCCTGATGCTAAACCGATTAAACAAAAGATACGTAATATGAATCCAAAGGTTGCATTATTGGTCAAAGCTGAGATAGACAAGCTTTTACAAGTAGGCTTTATCTGCCCTATTGACTACTAGCCTTAGATCTCGAATATTGTGGTTATCGCTTAATCTGATAATCGTATTTGAATGTGTAATGATTTTTGAGATTTGAATAAAGCATCTTTGAAGGATGAATTTCCTCTTCTTAATATTGACATGATTGTCTATTCTACTACTATCCATGTGTTACTTTCCTTTATGGATGGTTTCTATGGTTATAATCAAATATTCATCAATCCTTAGGATCAGTATAAAACAACTTTTATAACTCCTTGGGGAACATTTTGTTGGGTTGTCATGTTGTTTGGATTAAATAACATTGGTGTGACTTATCAACGTGCTATGACACTTATCTTTCATGATTTCATGCATAACATCTTAGAGGATTATGTTGATGATATTCTGGTCAAATATGTTTTACACCAGGATCATGTCAAAATTCTCTATCAAATCTTTGAATGCATACAAAAATACATGTGCTTGAATCCTCGTAAATACGTCTTTGGTGTTGATAGTGGTAAGCTATTGGGATTCATTGTTTCACATCACGGTATTAAAGTACACACAAAAAAATATTGATGCTATTGTTAACATGTCATCTCCTAAGAACATTTCACAACTGAGAAGTTTACAATGAAGGTTTCAGGCTATTCGTCGATTTGTTTCACAACTCATAGATTAGACTCTTCCTTTCACACAATTGCTTAATAAAGAATCTACCTTTAAATGGGATAGTGGTTGTTATAAATCTTTTTATGATCTCAAAAGATATCTTGTCGATCCGCCTATTTATAACTAGTCGTCTCTGGACGACCATTCATTCTTTACACATCAGGATCTCCTAATGCTCTCACAGCTTTGTTAGCACAACATGATGATGATGATGATGATGACAAAGAACATGTTGTGTATTACATTAGCCTAACTTTTCTCAATTATGAAATGCAATACACTATGATAGAAAGGCAATGCCTAGCTCTTGTTTTTGTAACATAAAAACTAAGACATTCTCTTGAATGCTGAAATTAATGTAATTATAAATTTTGATCCTTTAAAGCATCTATTTCCAAAAATAGATTTTTCAGGATGCTTAGCCAAGTGGGTTATGTTGTTAATAGAGTTTGGCCTTAAATTTGTCTCCCAAAAGGCAATTAAAGGACAAGCATTGACTAACCATTTAGCGGAAGCTCCTTCACCATTCACTTTCTTGAATCAAGAATCTTTTCTCAAAGATCAAATCCTCCTCTTAGAAGTTGATAGTAAGTGGAAATTATTCTTCGATGGTTCTAGATGTAGAATTGACTCTGGTGCTGGTATCATACTAGTAACTCCTTTAGGTAAGTTGATTCCTTTGTCTTATCGTCTAAATTTTCTATGTACCAACAACATTGCAGAGTACGAAGCCCTTATTGCCGGCTTGCATGCCTCTTTGTCTCTTAACATCAAACACATCTCAATATTTGGTGATTCTCATTTAATCATAAGGCAAGTCATTGGATCTTATCAAGAACAGAAAGATAAGGTATCTAAGTAATGAGACTTATCCTTATTAAAGAATTTCTCATCCTACACAATTAATACAATTCCATGAAAGGACAACCAACATGTGGATGTGATGGCAAGTGTTGCTTCCTTCCTATCATTTAGTAGTTCCAAAGGGGATTATAAATTCATTATCCACAATGTCACAATACCTTCAATAACGCATGAGATTGCCTTTTGTTATAATGTAGAATCAAGAGAATGGTACTCCCATATATTACAATATTTGTGTGATGGTACATTTCCCAATCCAACATCCAGAAGTGCTTGAGTTTTCATATGCAAACTTGCCACACGTTACATCATCTTATCAAACATTCTATATCGACAAAGTTACGAAGGTCCTCTTCTTCGTTGCCTTAATAACTCTAAGATCTTGATTGCCCTCGAGGAGGTGCATTTAGGTGCTTGCGGAGGACACTTCGGTGGACGATCTCTTCTTCAAAAATTGCTTTGTGTGGGTTACTATTGGCAAGACATGGAACGAGATTCCTTTGCCTTTGTCAAAAGTACCCACAATGTCAACAACATAGTAACCTCATTCAAGCTCCCACCCAAGAACTTTGTGCTCAAGTTTAACCTTGGCCATTTTCCATGTGGGGCTTCGATCTTATTGGAAATATTTCTCCTCCTTCTCAGGGACATACTTTCATCATCACAACGACTGACTACTTTACGAAGTGGGTTGAAGTGATTCCTCTCCGATCCACGACTGTTCAAGTAACCTATCATTTCATTCAAGACAACATAATCTGTCAATTTGGTATTCCTTCCACTTTGGTTTCTAATAATGGTGCCTCATTTAAGAACAAATATGTGAAGAAATTTCTTGAAAGATATCATATATAATATCGCTTCTCTATGTCATATTATCCTCAATCAAACGGCCAAGTGGAAGCCTCTAACAAAGTAATTGGACAAATTCTTTGAAAAACTATTAACAAACATTAAAAAGATTGGCACACTCAATTATCTTATGCATTATGGCCTTATTGAACTAGTGTTTGTATGCCTATGGGTACTACCCTGTATAACCTTGTGTATGCACTGACGCGATTATGCCTTTGGAGTTAGAAATCCCTTCATTATGAATTTTTCTCCAGGGCATCCTTGACAAAAATACTCAAAGGGAATTATTGTTGCAAGTATGGGCCTAACTGGTGTTGTCATTGATGTCAACATACTCCTATTGCATTAATGATAAGGATTGGATGAGTTGTGTGCTGAGGATATTGAGAAAATTAGTCTCAATCAGGAACAGTGAAGAATAGTGATGACAGTAAGATAAAAGTCCAAGATAGGATGAGGATCAAAGGATGCAGTTTAAAGGGTTTGTATATATGTGTCTTAATGTGGTCTAATAGAGATTTTAGAGGTCCGCATGAAGATCTGAAGACATTGTGGCTGCTCAAGTAAAACCGGTTCCGGTAGGTGTTCAGAGGTGACAGAGTGATATAGAAAGGTCCGGTGAGATCTGAAAATGCATTATCATGTTCTATAGATTTGAGGGAGTATTGAGGAAGTCTTTGTGAAGTTTCAACTTGATTGGTTCATGGTTTGAAGGTCCGCAAGCATCTATTCCTTTGTGATAGTGATGACAGACTATGTTCTCGAGGTTCCAGATGAAGGAGAGAAGGATTTCAGTAAGCAGATGTAGTGTGAATGTTCTTGGTGATTCAGGCAAGCTTGTGGAGGTCTTTGGATCATGTCTATTCATTTTTGTGGTCCACATTGGAGTTGGAGCTCACAATTGAAGAATGACTTCTGGATGATGGTGTTCTTCCTAAGACTGGCCGACCGGATGAGTTACACATTCTGCGGATGTTCTTGTAGATGTTTGCCGACTTAGATGATCTTTCCTAAGTCAATGTCATGTATAAATAAGGGATTGTAAAGTCATTTCAAGGTGTGGGGTGTGGAGATGAGAGTGTGGTAGCGAGGAGAAGAGAGAAAGGTAGAACAGAAGTATTGGGCTTAAATGGAACTGATTCAAGCATGGTGAAGATGCCATTTTCTAGTTCAAGTAGGTGATACTTATTATTTTGTAGACAGTGTGTCTCTTGTAGGTAGTGAGCCTCTTATGAGCAGTGTGCTCGGGCAGTGAGCCCTAATTGGCATGTGCCATTCTCTTATTTCTATTCTTCTAACAGAGAATACAATCTTGGGTTAATCACCCCATGGTTTTTCCCTTAACCAGGTTTTCCACGTCAAAATCTTGGTGTCTCATGCGTTAATGTGTTTATGCTCTTGATTCATTGCATTGTGTTTCCATGATTGATTTATTATTATGCTACTAAGTGGAGTTAAGTGTTTAATTAGAAGAAAAGTTTTGTACAACTGATTCACCCCCCTCTCTCAGTTGTCTGCCCTAAATCTAACAATTGGTATCAGAGCCAAGTTCCTCTAAAAGAATCTTAACCGCTTGAGGAGATCCAGGATGTCATCCTACAAGAAGGATAGTCTAAAGTTTGATGGAACCAATTTTAATCTTTGGAAAAGTCGCATGAAATGTCACTTGCAATGTATGGGAATGGCATACTGGAACATGGCTTCAACGAAGTATACTCCTCCATAGGGTGGTCCGAAAGCCCCAAATGAAATCACAGATGCTGAAAATAATCTGCAAACTATTGAAGCTCTTCTAAGCACATTATCTGATTCAGAGCTTTCAAATGTTGTTGACCTACCAACTGCTTTTGAGATTTGGGAAAAATTGGAACTTCTGCATGAAGGAGTCAAGTATGTTAAATATGCAAGGCTACAGAGTCTGAAAGGGAAATTTGAAAACCTAAAGATGAGAGAAGATGAAAATATCTCTACTTTTATGCCAAGAGTAAATGAGCTTGTTTGTGGAATTAGAAATGCTGGTGGAGTCTTGGATGAAAATGAGATTGTTGGCAAAATTCTCAGATCCCTTCCTGCTTCTTATAAAATCAAGGTTGCTGCCATTGAAGAATTCAAAGCCCACACAACTGTCACAAGAGATTAATTGGCTGGTAAATTGGCCGCATTTGAAATGACCAAGTTTGAAGATGCCCCTCCCAAGATTGAATTTGCATTCAAAGCCAGTGCCTCTGTAAAAGGTAAACAAAGGTTTGATCCGGGAGAAAACTCTTCAAGGAAACTATCATGGTATGAAAAAGTAAGAAAAGACCTGGAAGAAGAAAAAGCAGAAACTGCTCAACTTGAAGCTCTTATTGCAAAAAGACTGCCAAGAGGATCCGATAAGTATGAAGGGAAGTTACCTTTTAAGTGTTTTAACTGCAATAAGATTGGTCATTTTGCCTCAAGATGTCCAGAAAGATTTTCAAGGCCAAATTGTAACAGATCAAGGTTCCAAAAGAATTGTTACTATGCTCATGAGGAAGATGATAATGAAGTAGTAACACATGATGAATCAGAGACAGGAAACAAATATGGAAGTGATTGGGTGTTTATTGCCATCAAGGAAGAAGATCCAATGCCCTCTGAATCTGTCAATCATAAAGTTGTAGAAAGAGCTCTGGTTGCCCAAGTTGAAGATAAGGATGATTGGGTTATTGACAGTGGATGCTCTCATCATATGACAGGTGACAAAAATAAGTTCATAGATTTGGAAAGGTATGAAGGAGGAGTGGTAAAGTTTGGTGACAATTCTGCTAGTACAATCAGAGGTAGAGGAACTATTTCTTTTGATGGAAGGAACAAAACTGGTAATGTACTATATGTTGAAGGTTTGAAGCACAATCTTCTCACTGTTGGGCAGTTGGTGGACAAAGGCTATGATCTTCGATTCAAGAATGGAAAATGCAAGATCTTTGAAAGTTTCAGAACAGAGATTGCATCTGGTACCCAAACAAAAGGTAATATCTTCCATTTGGTTGGTACTGGTAAAAGTTACTTATTTGTTCAAGTTGATCAGAGTTGGTTATGGCATAGGAGGATGTGTCATGTGAATTTTGATAACATCATCAAGATAAGCAACACTTAGGCTGTAAGAGATCTTCCAAAATTGGTGAAACCTACTAATAGCTTGTGCAAAGAATGTCAGTTAGGTGAGCTAAGCAGAATCACATTCAAGAGTAAGGAACTGTCCTCTACCAGATTATTGGACTTAGTTCATACTGATCTTTGTGGTCCGGCAAGAATCAGGAGTGTGCAAGGTGATAGATACTTCATGTTACTAATTGATGACTATTCCCAGATGATGTGGGTAACCTTTCTGAAAGAGAAATCAGAAGGTCTTGAAAAATTCAAAATATTCAAGGCTATGGTAGAGATTGAAACCGGATTAAAATTGAAATGTCTAAGGTCTAATAGAGGTGGAGAATTCACATCTGGTGAGTTCATAGAATTCTGTGAGAAGCATGGAATAAAGAGACAGGTGTCTGCTCCTAGGACTCCACAGCAGAATGGAGTAGTGGAAAGAAAGAACTAGACCATCCAAGAAGCATCTAGGACCATGATGATGGAAGCAAATGTTCCTCAGATCTATTGGAGAGAAGTTGTCACCACTGCAGTCTATACTCTCAATCAAGTTCAAATCAGAAGCAATACCGGTAAGACTCCTTATGAACTTTGGTTTGGCATCACTCCTACTATGAGGTATTTCAGAGTTTTTGATAGCAAATGTTACATTAAAAGAGATGAAGATCTAGGAAAGTTTGATGCTAGAAGTGATGAAGGAATATTCTTGGGTTACTCTACTCAAAGCAAAGCATACCGGTGCTATAACAAGAGACTAAGAAAAATGATAGAAAGTACAAATGTGAAGGTTGATGAAGGAATTGATAAACCCTCAAGGTTTTATGAATATGATGAAGATGATCAGAATGGTGTTCTGATTCAAGGAGTCCAAGCCTCCTCTGAAAGTCAGATTCAAATTGATCTGGTAAATCAGGAAGAAGAGATGAGTTTTGATGAGTCTAATCAAGAATCAGAAGTGCAAGAAATTCCCAAAGTTCCTAGGTATGTAAGACTGAACCACTCTGAAGATCAGATCATAGGTGATAAAAGCAAAGGTGTACAAACAAGGAGGATTGCTCAAGATTTAGATGAGTATTGTCTGATTTCAAAGATTGAACCTAAGACAGTGAATGAAGCTTGCAATGATGAAAACTGGACTAAAGCAATGAAGGAAGAGCTGATGCAAATTGAGAAAAATCACACTTGGGATCTTGTTCCCAGACCTAGAAACAAGAATGTGATTGGAACCAAATGGGTCTTCTAGAACAAACTGAATGAAGTTGGTGAGGTAATCAGAAATAAAGCCAGATTGGTCTGCAAGGGTTACTCTCAAATAGAAGGAGTTGATTTCGAAGAAACTTTTGCTCCGGTGGCAAGAATTGAAGCAGTCAGATTATTTCTTTCTTTTGTTGCTTTCAAGGATTTCAAGGTATATCAGATGGATGTCAAGTCTGCCTTCCTGAATGGTGACTTGGAAGAAGAAGTGTACATTGAGCAACCAGATGGATTTCAATTGTCTGATCATGGTGATATGGTCTGCAAGTTGAAGAAAGCACTGTATGGACTAAAGCAAGCCCCAAGAGCTTGGTATGAAAGATTGGATAAGCATCTTTTGAAGATTGGTTTCAACAAAGGTACTGCTAACAGTAATTTGTATTTCAAAATTGATCATGAAAACATCTTGATTGTTGAAGTGTTTGTTGATGATATCATTTTTGGAGGAAGAGATAGTATGTGTAAAACCTTTGCAAATCAAATGAAAAGTGAATTTGAGATGTCCGTTCTTGGGGAAATGAATTTCTTCTTGGGTCTACAAATCACTCAAACAAATAAAGGAATCTTTATTTTTTAGACCAAATATGTGAAAGAATTGTTGAAGAAATTTGGGATGGAAGACTCAAAACCAATGAATACTCCCATGGCAACCAAATGTATATTGGGAAAAGATGATGACTCTACTAAGGCTGATCAGAAAAAATACAAGTCAATGATTGGAGGATTGTTATATCTCACTCACACTAGACCTGACATTATGAATTTTGTTGGTCTTGTTGCTAGATTTCAAGTTGATCCTAGAGAATCTCATGTCCTGGAAATCAAGAGAATTTTTAGATATCTAAAAGGGACAGTTGAGTATGGATTGTGGTATCCCAGAGATCATGATTTTTCTCTTCATGCATATACAGATGCGGATTGGGCGGGAGATGTGGATGACCAGAAAAGTACCAATGGTGGAGCATTCTTTTTGGGGAAGAGATTAGTTTCTTGGCTGAGCAAGAAACAAGAGGCAATATCTCTGGCCACTGCAGACGCAGAATATATTACAGTAGCAGGTAGTTGCACTCAAGTTTTGTGGATGAAGCAAATGCTAAGAGACATAAGAATAGAGTATGAGGAGCCTATCACAATCTTCTGTGATAATTCAAGTGCAATAAACATATCTAAGAATCCGGTGTTGCATTCAAAGACTAAACATATATCCATCAAGTTTCACTTTTTGAGAGAGGAAGTGAACAAGAATGAAGTCAGATTGGAATTTGTGCCTTCCAAGGATCAGATTGCAGATATCTTTACTAAACCTCTACCTAAGGACTCTTTTGAGTTTCTCAGGGAGAAGTTAGGGGTCATTGCCCCTCCAGTGATGAACTAAGGTGCACTTATGTGCATCAGTCTGGTGGATATCACAGTCATATCTTGTGGTCCAGATTGATGATGGGGAGCTGCTACTAAGGGGGAGCAGCTAGTATAAGTCTGAAGTAGTGGAATTGCAAGTATGTGCCCTTTGCCATTGATGTCAAAGGGGGAGAGAAGACATGTGAAAAACAAGTGGTTACTGATCAAAGGGGGAGCAGTGAAAGAAGAGAAGACATGTGAATGGTTGCTGCTGATAGGGGGAGTTATGTCAGTAAGAAAAAGTTCTTATCTTGATGGACAAAATAGTTTTTCACATCATATGTTGCCATCAATGACAAAGGGGGAGATTGTTGCAAGTATGGGCCTAACTAGTGTTGTCATTGATGTCAACATACTCCTGTTGCATTAATGATAAGGATTGGATGAGCTGTGTGCTGAGGATATTGGGAAAATTAGTCTCAATCAGGAACAGTGATGACAGTAAGATAAAAGTCCAAGATAGGATGAGGATCAGAGGATACAGTTTAAAGGGTTTGTATATATGTCTTAAGGTGGTCCAGTAGAGATTTCAGAGGTCCACATGAAGATATGAAGAAGTTGTGGCCGCTTAAGTAAAACCAGTTCCGGTAGGTGTTTAGAGGTGACAGAGTGATACAGAAAGGTCCGGTGAGATCTGGAAATGCATTATCCTATTTTGCAGATTTGACGCAGTGTTAAAGAAGTCTTCGTGAAGTGTCAACTTGATTGGTTCATGGTTTGAAGGTCCACAAGCATCTATTCCTTTGTGAAATTGATGACAGACTGTGTTCTTGAGGTTCCGGATGAAGGAGAGAAGGAATTCAGTAAGCAGATGGAGTGTGGATGTTCTTGGTGATTCAGCCAAGCTTGTGGAGGTATTTGGATCGTGTCTAGTTCATGTTGGTGGTCCACATTGGAGTTGGAGCTCGCAATTAAAGAATGACTTCTGGATGATGGTGTTCTTCCTGAGACTGGTCGACCGGATGAGTTACACATCCTGCAGATGTTCTTGTAGATGTTTGCCGACTTAGATGATCTTTCCTAAGTCGATGTCATGTATAAATAAGGGATTGTAAATTCATTTCAAGGTGTGGGGTGTGGAGATGAGAGTGTGGTAGCGAGGAGAAGAGTGAAAGGCAGAATAGAAGTATTGGGCTTAAATGGAACTAATTCAAGTATGGTGAAGATGCCATTTTCCAGTTCAAGTAGGTGATACTTATTATTTTGTAGACAGTGTGTCTCTTGTAGGCAGTGAACCTCTTGTGAGCAGTGTGTTCGGGCAGTGAGCCCTAATTGGCATGTGCCATTCTATTCTTTCTATTCTTCTAACAGATAATACAATCTTGGGTTAATCACCCTGTGGTTTTTCCCTTAACGGGGTTTTCCACGTCAAAATCTTGGTGTCTCATGTGTTAATGTGTTTCTGCTCTTGATTCATTGCATTGTGTTTCCATGATTGATTTATTATTATGCTGCTAAGTGGAGTTAAGTGTTTAATTGGAAGAATTTTTTTGTACAACTGATTCACCCCCCCTCTCAGTTGTCTGCCCTAAATCTAACAATTACAATATCAACAATTTGAAATGCTCGATGAACAGTGTATAAACTCTCTCAAACTTCTTCAATCTCATCAAAAGTCTATGCAATGCTCGTACAATGAACATGACATTTATCATTCATTCGAGGTTGGAGACCTTGCGCTCTACCAAAATTAATGCAGTGTCAATGCAGCTCTTGACGAAAAGGGAAGTTTAGCCCGAATCAGTTAGGACCTTACATCATCATCAAAGTCTTCAGATCGGGTGTGTCTAGATTGAACGATATGCACAGTATACCTCTTAAAGAACCTATTAATGCTAATCATTTACATAGGTACTATGCTTAGTTTTAATTTTCATTTTGAATGCTTTCACTTCCTTTTTAAAGAAAATGTTTGATAGATAGTAACTGTAAATGTTCTATTTCATTATTTTCTTCTTTATTGACGAAATATTTAGTTTGTCTTGACTCTTTTAGAGTAGCTTTCTTAGTTTAGAAAATTGTTTAATCGTGAGTATTCAAATTGACAAGACATATACCATGTTTGATGATCATTGTTGAATCTAAACTAACAATGTTACAATGTTGTTTTATGAGATCGCAACTGAATTATTTCATCATGTGTGTACATATTATTTAAAACCTAATTAAGCATACATTTGTGTTTTGTTAGGGCATGTATCATTCAAATCATTGTTGCATTTGTTATAAAGTTCTACATGGTTGTTTACAAATCACTTTAGCCTTTAATTAGTCATACATGCGTAAAAACCAAATCTAGATCTTTGTTGTATTTACTTCACAAAGTAGATCACAAATGATATCTAACAACTAAAAAACCATGTACATGTATAAATCATAAAATTTTTATATACATAAGTTCACCACTACATCAAAATGTGGTGAATCATAACATAATACACTAAATATCATCACTGTGTTGGACTATGATACTCAGATCTCTCGGGACCTGGAGGTGCCTAAGTGACAGATGCATGCCTATATGAAGTTGTAAACCATGAGTGACTCCTTGAGATGCTATGTTCCTATAATCTCCTAAGTGCACCTCTAAGCTCCCCCACCTCCTCCTTGGATTCTCTAAATTCCTGTTGGAGTTGATATCTCAACTCATAGCCGGTCCACCTTAACCTATGCACAACTCAGTAGACCATGCTCAGTACCTAATGTTGCCATGACTCTATGCTGATCTTGCTGAGTTTGCAAAACATTTGCTCTTTGAACCACTCGGTCTTGCTTAGCTACTAGTTGATCTCTCACAATCGCTAGCTGATCTCTCTCAATCCATATTTCCTTGTATGTTGCTCTAAGTTGTGTGATAGGATCAAATAACTTTGTGTGTCAACCCGCCTCATGTAGTGGCTTGTAACATCCCTGCACTAGATGTTGTGTCGACTCAGTGGGTATCACTGCTATTATGACTCAATTCACACAGTCATGCCATGTGCTGGAACCAACTCTAGAGTGTACAAGTAATCATTATGTCAGCATCTTGATCAAATCAACATTGTGCATCTTAAATTAATAATAACAAAACATAGTAATCACTTGGATCACCCTTCTACCATGATGGATCATATGATACAATGACTATGTGTAATGTCCCATTTTGGGATTGCCCTAAATCTTGCCTAAGAATCACAAATTTAATATAGTTAGAGTTGTAACTTACCAATTGAATGATTGAAGCAAGATAAACCTGATTTAGATCTTGCAATCATGTTAGTTATCAACAGATAAATAAGTATATAATCTAATGATGTTACAAATAATATTCTAATCATTATTATAATATTCAGCATGTACATATGGGATTCCTTTTAAGGTTCCATCCAAACAACCCATTGTCATTATGGAGAATCACTTGGGAGATCATACAAGGCGCCTCGAATCATTCCATCTAGCCCAGGAGCATGGAATGACATGCTCCATTCGGCCTCCTAGTCCCACTTAAGGTGTCCTTACCGAAATGGACTCTATAGATACTTGTATTCCTTATACATACTATATCTCCACTCCAAAATGGAATGGCCAATTGGATAAGAACTACAAACACTAAATGCATCCAATTTCATAGAGATTATACAACAATAAACATATCATTATACATAATAATCATGACAGATCATACCACAATATTTATTAAAACATAAGACTGTTGTATTATGCCTTTGTCTGCTAAGTGTAGATATGTTTCTTAATGTTATTCCTTGTATGCCTCTTTTTTGAACTTCATCTTTTCATATATTTATATGTCCTATCACCTACATGAAGGGAGACATCTCTTACAATATTGGGGTGGCTTCACCGAGGGACACGTCCCTGTTTATATGGAGGCGTACTATCGTTGCCTTTGTGTAATGGATCGTTGCCTTTTTTAACAACTAATCGTTGTTCTAAACATTGATAATAATTTGTCCTTACCTCTGCTGATCACATGGATCTTCTCCTTGATCGATCCCCATAAAAGATAATTAATTTTAGTTATTTTGACTTTATACCTTTCAGTAGGTTGTAGCCTTTATAGTTTATTAAACTTCCATAGACGTGAGGGTTGGCCATGTAAGGATTATGGCACTGCCTTTTATAATATGTTTTTCTATTGTTGCTACTTATTAGATGATCACTGTATAATAATTACTACATATAAATGATAGTTCCTAGTGTATTATAAAACTACTTACATATATTTGACTTAGGTGTTTTGATATTTTTTATATGATTTGGGTGTCAAGGATGAAATCAGCCATCATAGTGAAGTTGTCCATAATTTAATTTATTTAATATATGCTTCCTAAAGTTGGTTGGGCTGCACATGAAGTCGGCTAAATTATATCGGTATGTCCTAGAGAACTCGATGGTATTGTGTGTTGAGAACTCGAGCTAGTGAGCTAAGATTTGAGTGTTGTTTGTTGCATTGGAATTCTAGTTCTACCATATTTGCATCTCAACGTTATTCACTAGAATGACCCTATCGAAGCATATTCACCAACCTTCTCTCTCTAGAAAGTTGAAGTGGAAAGATCGCCACCTTGTTTCTATATCCTAAAGTAGCAAGCAAAAATAGGAGGGGCATATATCTACCTATGAATTTCACTCTCACCACCTTTCCCCTTTAGAATTTTTTAGACTAACACATACATCTATTGGTTGCAAGTTTATCTTATCTAATGTTGTGGTTTGAAGGATCATAGACTGGGGGCTTCACCCCCTTGTTCAGCGATGATCTGTGTCCTCTACAGTATCCTTTTTGGTATCTTTTTTTACAATATGTTTTTACTTTCCTTTCGTTTAGCTTGCATATTCATGTAGTGTCATATGGGCACTAAAGCGGGGCATAAATGTAACGTTGTAATTTGTGTATACTTGTGTGTAGCCACAATTTTGCTTTGTTTAGCTCCTCCCTTTTAGTGGTCTCAAGCCTATTCCTTTTTAGGTCCACCCTTAAAACCCTCTTTTAACCTCGTTTATAGAATAAGTCGTAATCCTAATTAAAGTTTCGTCAAGACCTCGAAAGATAAATGAAGATTCAGAGTTAGCCTCACATTTAGAGTGAACGTGGGCCGTGAAATGACCTCAGGCCCAAGGCACCTGAGACCTGGTCCCTTTTGTGCTTCAGGGGATAATTTTAAGTTACAAGTTTACCTTTATGTTGCTTAGGCCTATTGGTGCCTGAATTGACTGTCAGTTTCTCAGCAATTTTTCATGCAGGCACCTTCCCAAAAAATCCAAAAGGTTCTGAGTTTTGGCTCCCCTTCATCTTTCCTGAGGAAGGGGTCATTATGTTTTGTCCATCAGCGAAAGTTTTGTTTTTTTGAGTGCTCTAATTGTGTCTTTGAACTTTCAGTTTGAACCTCACCGGCAAACCTCAGTGTTGAACCTCGCCATTGAACCATCTGTTTGAACCGGTTCAATGGTTCAAAGCTTTATGTTTTTGGTTTCATCGGCTTGATGGCAGCTATCGGCATAGGTTTGTGGTCTTGCTCCGACGGTCTAAGTCACACCGACGGAGATGGGAAGCCAAGTTGCCATCGGCATGACTTTTGTTGTCGGCGAGCATTGCTTTTGGGTTGGCCGATGGTTTTTGTCTTGGCGACGGGTGTTTTTTGCTTGGCCATCGGTGAGACTTGTTTTATCGGCCTAGTCGATGGAAGTTGGCCCGATGGTCTATCTCTAGCTGATGATGGGAAATATGGAGTTTGCGATGGCGTCAGCGAGACTATTGAGGTCGGTCAGAGGAGTTTCAGGTTGGCCGATGGGATTGGTCTGGCCGACAGGGGATTGCGATGGGCTTCATCGGTGTAACACATGAGGTCGGCCAGAGGATTTTTGGATGCTCCGATGGAGGGAGTCATGGCGACGGAGGGTGTGTTTTGTTTGCCATCGGAGAGACTTGATAGATCGGCGAGAGTTTTTTGGGGCAAGCCGATGGCTTAGCTTTGGGCGAGGGCTTGTGTGTTGAGCGCGGCAAAAGTGCTCGACACTTAGTATGTTTGTGGCCATGTTTATAAAACGTTGAAGTGGTCTTCTCACTATGCATGTGGGATTAATCTCCCTACATTATTTTGAACCTGCGAGGAAGCGCTTCTTAGCGGGAAGCTCCATTTTGAACAGTGCGACGATTTCCAAGTAGGCCGCGGGTGGTTGAGCCATCAATGGCGATTGTAGCAGGGGTGTGGGCGACAGTACAAGTGATTAAATTGCCTAATTTTTAGCATAAAGACTTCCAGATGGTGGCACAGGGCTCGAGGCCACCCCTGTCAACTCTCCTGCCTACTGCATTGCTAACATATGGGCGCCATCTCTCATGGGCTGTATCTGGCGGTTTTTTGTAAAAATCATGTAATTAATTGCTGTGGTACACTTTCTGGCCGATATAGGTAGACTGTGTTACCATTGTTTTGGTTGTTGAAAGTTGAACATTTGGCTCTGTAATACAATACAGCTGATTTGGTTGCTCTGTACAGCTAAACTTGTGAGTTTATGTATCTCCTGTTGTATGTTTTTGCATGAATCCACTGATTTTATGGTTAATTTTATATGAGAAATGCTATGTTAGCATGTGTTTTGTTAATTCTGTCTCCAGTATTGCATGTATCTTTCTTCTGAGTCTGGATATTTGAGGAATATCTGAGATTCTAGAACATAGAATTCCTGTGTTGAATGTCTGATCTCTTAACTTCTGCTCAAGGGGTAGATTAAATCATTTTCAGATTGAATATTGGGAAGGGTATACTGCAGTAGGGATGCCATAAGTATAGACAGCTTAACACTCTGTATTGGGAGATATCTGTAAGGCAGATATCATGTATACCCCCCTGAAATCCAGTTTTAGCTGTTCATGCTGATCATTCACAGGTGTATGTCTACTGACTCCAAGCCCTGGACAGGCACCGATCTAGCTTTGTGTTTGTATTATATACCATGTCCAGCTTTGCATCCAAATACAAAATCAAAATCGAAACTCTAAAGCAACCATTAGGACAGTATAATTAGTTTTAGGATCCTCAGTCCTCTGTCTACAACTGCAAATAGGCCCAAAGCTAGCCCCTTTGCTCTTATCTTTTAGTTTTGGTCTACTTACAGGAGGACTTATCTGCTTTCTGTCAGCATCCCAGCCTTGTATGTATATCCTCATGGATGTTGAGTAGGGAATACCCCCCTAGGTTTTGCAGAGCCTGAAGAAGAAGAGGAGATAAAATATAGAGTCTATCTCCTACACTATTGGCCCCTGGCCCAGAGATCCTGTTGATCATTGATGGCTACCTTGTAGGGAAATCTAGGAATAAGCATCCAGTCTGGGAAAAAACCAATAGAAATTGGTGACTCTATTGGGGATGGTGATTTGAAAATTGTTATTTTTGTCCTCCCTGGTGAAATATCTGTGTGCCCATCCGAGTCACCAACAGAAATTGGCGACTCTGCTGGGGAGAGAGAGAGTCAAGTAACCTGAGGGCTGGAAAATCTAGTTTCCAGTGAAGTTGTTGCAGCAAAAAGGAACCATGTGGTGCTCTGTTGGGGTGATGAATCCAGAAAACAAAAGTGCCTTGCTGACATTCTATCCTCTCTCTGAGAGGTGGCGACTCTGTTGAAAGAACCTATCAATGCTGCAACATATATCCAGGTATTCATCTTTGATTCAAAATGTTGAGTTTAGAACAGCAAGCCTGGTCGTGCTCTCAGAGAAGACCATTCTTTATTGAAAGATATAAAGCCCTAAATTTCACAGGGATATATGGTTACCCAAATATTATTCCCAATAAAATTAGAATATGTTTGCCAAAATATAGTGGATCAGATTCTGAATCGGCAAACAAACATCTGCAAAGATTTTGTAATTTAATAGAAGATTATGAGGTAGAGGATGAAGATGTAGTAATGAGACTCTTTGTTCAGTCATTGGAAGATGATGCTAGGATATGGTTTTCAGACCTGCCTGTTTGTTCAGTTTCTTCATGGATAGATTTAGAAGTTGCATTCCTAGGGCAATTTGGTGAAAGGTTTGATGTGGCCTCATTAATCATACATTTTATGAATATCCAAAGGGAAGATGAGGAGTTGGTTCTAGCCTTTAATCTTAGGTTTATTAAATTGCTCAGGCAGATCCCTGAATATATGAGACCTAATAATGCATTGTGCTTGACAATTTATTTGGCTGCATTTGATGAAGAAATGAGTTATCTGTTGAGAGATAAAGAACCAGTCACACTTCACCAGGCTTTCCAATTTGCTATGGACATAGAAAACAATGAGAAATATGGAATGCCAGTAGGTTTCATGGCTGCAAGTTGTCAAAGCAGTTATCAAAGTGAATATATTTCAGCTCTCCCAGTATGTGCATTGAGAAATGATTGTATAGAGGGAAATATATTTCAGAATAATGTGTGCAGCCATGATGTGATGCATGAAGAAAATGTTGTAGAAAATGTAAGCACATCTTGTAATAATGAAAACAAAGATTATTATCAGCCTTTAGGAGACAAGCCTGCAGACACAAGATGCCCTCCAATTTATCAAATGAGAGACATACATGAAGTTGTGTCTTGCAGCAGTGTGCATATCCCAGTTATGCCTGATTATTTATATGAAGTGGATATGCAGAGCTTCACTCTGAATATAGAAAACATTGATTCAAGGGATGGCAGTGAATATGCTAGTGATTGCCAGCATTCAGATGCATATGTGAGCCTTTCAGATAATGAAATATATTTGGATGCTGATTATGAATGTTTCCTTGAAGATTTTGGCCACCTTCATAGTGCAGAGGTTGAAAACTTTGCTTTTGATTATCAGGGCACTGGTGAAGATAAAAAACAAGGTCACTATTCAGAGGTGGATGGGAAAATTGCAGATGTGTGTGCTCATACAGTTGGGGATAGTGTTGATTGCAAGGGTGACTATGAAGCTTTCAGTATAGGGCTACATTCTGAGTTATTTATGCCTTCTCTTGAGACATTTCAGGTGGACATTAATGACAAAACTGCCGTGCATGATGACGATGGATATCTGTATGTTCATCAAGATAAATTTGATTATGAGATGTTGCTTGTGCCTGAATATTGCATGTTTGATACAGAGGAGCTCTTATTTTTGAGGAAGGGCAAAATTCTGATGTGGATTCATTTGTTTCATGTGAGTCTATTATTTTTCCAAGCAACATCAGTGACTCATATGATGATGAAATTCTACAACTGATAATTATATATGCTGATGAAGCTAGCTGTAGATTTGTTGAAGAAAAAGAAATGAGTAGCAGCACAAATAATTGCCAAGGGGCTTGCTGCAGATAGTTAAATGCTTTTAGGCTTCATTTGAAGAAATCAAAAGAAAATCAGGTGTTTGACAAAGGAAAAGCCTGGTTTTTCCTTTTTGGTGGCCCTGGGCCACCATGTTTATTTTAAAATAATGTGTTTGGTGATGCAGATTGGTGCAAGTTTGACTCTGTGCCCAATGGATAGGGGACTGGTCTGCATCCCAGAGATCTGGGGTTCTCGCTGCAGTCTTGCACCTACACATCCCCAATCAGAGCCACTGTTGGTGCCTAAATTAAATGTCATTTTCTGAGCAATTTTTCATGCAGGCACCTTCCCAAAAAATCCAAAAGGTTCTGAGTTTTCGCTCCCCTTCATCTTTCCTGAGGAAGGGGTCATCATGTTTTGTCCATCAGCGAAAGTTTTGTTTTTTTGAGTGCTCCGATTGTGTCTTTGAACTTTCAGTTTGAACCTCACCGGCGAACCTCAGTGTTGAACCTTGCCATTGAACCATATGTTTGAACCGGTTCAATGGTTCAAATCTTTATGTTTTTGGTTTCATCGGCGTGATGGCAGCTATCGGCATAGGTTTGTGGTCTTGCTCCGACGGTCTAAGTCACACCGACGGAGATGGGAAGCCAAGTTTCCATCGGCGTGACTTTTGTTGTCGGCGAGCATTGCTTTTGGGTTGGCCGATGGTTTTTGTCTTGGCGACGGGTGTTTTTTGCTTGGCCATCGGTGAGACTTGTTTTATCGGCCTAGTCAATGGAAGTTGGCCCGATGGTCTATCTCTAGCCGATGATGGGAAATATAGAGTTTGCGATGGCGTCAGCGAGACTATTGAGGTCAATCAGAGGAGTTTCAGGTTGGCCGATGGGATTGGTCTGGCCGACAGGGGATTGCGATGGCCTTCATTGGTGTAACACATGAGGTCGGCCAGAGGATTTTTGGATGCTCTGATGGAGGGAGTCACGGCAACGGAGGGTGTGTTTTGTTTGCCATCGGAGAGACTTAATAGATCGGCGAGAGTTTTTTGGGGCAAGCCGATGGCTTAGCTTTGGGCGAGGGCTTGTGTGTCGAGCGCGGCAAAAGCGCTTGACACTTAGTATGTTTGTGGCCATGTTTATAAAACGTTGAAGTGGTCTTCTCACTATGCATGTGGGATTAATCTCCCTACATTATTTTGAACCTGCGAGGAAGCGCTTCTTGGCGGGAAGCTCCATTTTGAACAGTGCGACAGTTTCCAAGTAGGCCGCGGGTGGTTGAGCCATCAATGGCGATTGTAACAGGGGTGTGGGCGATAGTACAAGTGATTAAACTGCCCAATTTTTAGCATGAAGACTTCCAGATGGTGGCACAGGGCTCGAGGCCACCCCTGTCAACTCTCCTGCCTACTGCATTGATAACTTATGGGTGCCATCTCTCATGGGCTGTATCTGGCAGTTTTTTGTAAAAATCATGTAATTAATTGCTGTGGGTACACTTTCTGGCCGATATAGGCAGACTGTGTTACCATTGTTTTGGTTGTTGAAAGTTGAACATTTGGCTCTGTAATACAGTACAACTGATTTGGTTGCTCTGTACAGCTAAACTTGTGAGTTTATGTATCTCCTGTTGTATGTTTTTGCATGAATCCACTGATTTCATGGTTAATTTTATATGAGAAATGCTATGTTAGCATGTGTTTTGTTAATTCTGTCTCCAGTATTGCATGTATCTTTCTTCTGAGTCTGGATATTTAAGGAATATCTAAGATTCTAGAACATAGAATTCCTGTGTTGAATGTCTGATCTCTTAACTTCTGCTCAAGGGGTAGATTAAATCATTTTCAGATTGAATATTGGGAAGGGTATACTGCAGTAGGGATGCCATAAGTATAGATAGCTTAACACTCTGTATTGGGAGATATCTGTAAGGCAGATATCATGTATATCCCCCTGAAATCCAGTTTTAGTTGTTCATGCTGATCATTCACAGGTGTATGTCTACTGACTCCAAGCCCTGGACAGGCACCGATCTAGCTTTGTATTTGTATTATATACCATGTCCAGCTTTGCATCCAAATACAAAATTAAAATCGAAACTCTAAAGCAACCGTTAGGATAGTAGAATTAATTTTAGGATCCTCAATCCTCTGTCTACAACTGCAAATAGGCCCAAAGCTAGCCCCTTTGCTCTTATCTTTCAGTTTTGGTCTACTTACAGGAGGACTTATCTACTTTCTGTCAGCATCCCAGCCTTGTATGTATATCCTCATGGATGTTGAGTAGGGAATACCCCCCTAGGTTTTGCAGAGCCTGAAGAAGAAGAGAAGATAAAATATAGAGTCTATCTCCTACACTGTTGGCCCCTGGCCCAGAGATCCTGTTGATCATTGATGGCTACCTTGTAGGGAAATCTGGGAATAAGCATCCAGTCTGGGAAAAAACCAACAAGGCTAACCTTAAATCCAAATTTGATTTTGAGCACATTATGTCAGCATTTGATTTGAATTACTCTCTTTCTATGAGCTTTGTGTAAAGGTAAGTGATTTGAATCATTTTGAAAGGAGATTTTTAGAAGCAGTCTTGATGTGACCAAGCTCTCTATTGCTATTACTCTCTGTTGGTGCCTGAATTGACTGTCAGTTCTCGAGCAATTTTTATGCAGGCACCATCCCAAAAAATCCAAAAAAATTTAAGTGTTGGCACCCCTTCAGTGTTTTGCAGCATCCACATCATCTTTCTTGAGGAAGGGGTCATCATGTTCTGCCCATCGGCATGAGTTTTCATGTGTCTTGGCGATCATATCAATAGCATGATGTGTTCTTTGTATATCGCCAAGACTTTTGCCTATCGGCGAGGGATATTGTGTTTCTGCCGACGGTGTTGGTCATGCCGATGGGGGTAAGTCAAGTGTTCATCGGCAAGATTTGGTGTATCGGGCTAGCATTGTTTCGATCTGCCGATGTGAGGAGCTTGGCCGATGAAGAATCATCGGCGTGTGTTTGGCCGACGGAGGGATGAAGCTATGGTTCATCGGCGAGAGTTGTATTGTCGGCCTAGGTATTTTGAATTGTGCCGACGGTGGGAGGCTTGGCCGATGCGATGTCATCGGCGTAGGTCTCGCCGATGGAGGGATGCGAAGGTGAGCATCGGGAAGACTTTGGTTGTCGGGCTAGCCATTGGAGGGTCTGCCGATGGAAAGTGTTTGGCCGACGAGGGTGTCATCGGCGTAGGTCACACCGACAGGGGAGCATGGAGTGGTCATCGGTGTGAATGGTATCATCGACAGAGGACGTTTCTGCTTGGCCGACGGTTGAGGGTCTCGCCGACAGAGGATGAGTGTATCAGGGTGAGCAGTGTGGTCGGCCAGGGAGTTTCTCGTTGCTCCGATGGGTAATGTCTCGCCGAGGGAACGACTTGGCAATGTTTTGGATGGCCATCGGCGTAACCTTTGGCATCGGCGTAGGTATTCTGTTGCTCGCCGATGGTTTTGGTCTCACCGACAGACAAGGAATGTGAAATAGGCATTGGCGAGACCGCTGTGATCGGCAGGAGATTTGTGGGGTAGGCCGATAGTGTATGTCATGGCGATGGGCTGTGGGCGAAGGGTCGTGTGTCGAGCGCGGCAAAACGCTCGACACTTGGTATATATGCGACTATGTTTTTAAAGCTCCGAAGTTGTCTCTATGCCGTGCATGTGGGATTATTCCCCTGTGTAGTTTGAACCCGCGATAGAGCGCATTTTGGCGGGAATTCCTTTTTGAATGCAGCGTCAGTTTTTCAGGTGACCGCGGGTGGTTGAGACCCTTAATGGCGACGGTGCCGGGATGTGGACAATGGTACACATGGTCAGGTCGCCCAATTTTTGAATGAAGACTTTCAAGTGGTGGCACAAAGCTCAAGTTCCCCCCTGTCTGTCGCATTTAATCTGTGAAGGCCATTTTCAAATGGAAGGAATGTATCTGGCGAATTTTTGACTTCTGGCCATGTAATTAATTGCTAAATGTACACGGTTCTGTATAAATGGTCTAGTTGTGTTACATTTTGGGAGGTTGGATGTTTTTTGGGCTTTCTGCTCTGACTCTGAACATAAGGTGTTCACATTTTGAAAGGCATTTTTTGCTACAGACTCGGTCCTTAGTCTGGTGTACTAATCTATCTTGGCTTGTAAATGATGATTTTCTCTGTGATGGCCTTCTATGCAGATTGATTTTAAATGAAAAACACCTGTGTGTGTATTGTTTCTGATTGTCTCCTGTATGTCATTTGTTTTCCTTTCAAACAAGGTTGTCAAGGGCTTCCGAGTTTTTCAGTATGTGCATACTGTGTGTCTGATTTATTGCGTCTGCTCAAGGAGTGGTTAAATAGGCTTTTGATCAGATACAAAGGGAAATAGATTGCATCATAGGATCTGTTAAGTATGATCATTAATGATACTCTTTCTTGGACATGTTGCTGTTAGGCAGTAGCATTATTCTTAGGTCCTCTGGATATGAATTTATGTTGTCATGGGGAGACATTTACAGTCTTAGATATGACTCTGCTACCCAGATAAGGCACTGGTTTGGGAATCTGTCTGTTCAATGGGTCTAGGAAAGTCCCATAACTCCAAACACCATTTCAAACCATCTCATCCTTCCATCTGTTAGTTGTAGGATTAGGATTAGGATCCTTGCATGCTCTCATACCCAACCAGACATCATGTCCAAGAATGTTGCCAACCTTGTGATTTGTTACACAAATCTTGGTCCATACATGAGAGTATTCTGCCTGTTAATGTCAAGTTAAATCCTTCTGTCATTGAGCTAGTCAAGGTTATACTTTTATCAAGTAGGGAACCCCCCCTTGGTGCGGCAGAACCAGAAGTGAAGGGGAGGAGCTCACGCAACCTCCTGTATTCAGTTGGCTGAATCTGCCTGTGCATTAGAACTGGAAAACCCTAATGTTGATTCAGAAGAAAAACCAACACTCTCTATGCTATTGTTTATTGCAGGTTTTTGATAAAGTGGAGATCTACTTTGCTCTTGGAAAGATTTGAATCAAGGATAGGACATGAGATCTTGAGCTCCTAGGTTGGAACACTTTGCATGATTGGGAGAAGGGTTGGAACCACCAACTTGAGTTTGGCTTGAGTACCCTCCAAGGGTATGGTTGCATCACCTTTTTATTCTGCAAACCTTCCATGAATCTTGGTCCTTGAGGTGAAGTCATTTGTTCCCTTGAGTGGATCATCATTTACATCATCCCTCTCTATTTGCTTGAGTCATATAGGGCTAGGGTTTGATATTATTTGGTTAGATCTTGCATGTTATTGCTCAGACATAGGTTTTTTGACCACACACAACATCTGGATTTAATCTTGGCTATTCATGAGGTAGGAATACCAAAATGGGGGCTTGACTAAGGCAAGCTCCTATATAGCCACAACATGTTTCCTATTATTTCTTGTGTACAAATCTAACGAATAGGTTTTGGAAGGTGCCAAGTCGAAAGACTGAAGAACTTGCAGGTACAGACCTGACAAATCCAATAATTTCTAGAAACCCTAAAAGAGGCCCAAGGCACCTAAACACCCTGGTCCTATGACTTTTTGTCATCTGGTCCAAGTTTTCAACATTACTCTTATCTCTGTTGTTCCATTTTCTGCTCTGATTTTATTTTTTATAGTTATCTGTAGCTTGATTTAGCTTAATTAAAGGCTTTGGATCTTATGCCCTAGCTAGATTGGTTAGATTTGGTGTGACACTCATATACGACAAAGAGGTAGAACCCCCGTAGCTTAAGTTCTCCCTTAAGGGTAGAAGCTAAGCTCGGTTTGTGTCTCAATTTTTGTAGAAGAGGGTTTTGACCTAGTTTGACTCCTAAGGCTAGATCTCTCTTTTATACATCACAGCCCCTTTGCGGCGGTTGAGAGGGTAGTGCCCCCTCGCGAGGTTCAGGGAAAGCAGCCCCACCAAGCACAAATTCACCATCCAAAATGCATTGGATTAAGTATTTTTTAAATATTTCACTTTAAAAAAAGACAAATAAAATTAGATTCTTGCCATTGATTATCATTTTGATCAAACAGATGTGATTGAATTTCATGACCCTCTTAACATGTGCCTTTTAAAAGGCTTGTTGGGGCCCAAAATTTGTGTTGGGCCACACAATCATAATCTAATTGTGTGGTCTAAAACAAATTTTGGGCCCTAGCAAGCCTTTTAAAAGGCATATGCTAAGAGGGTCACAAAATTCAACCATAACCATTTGATTAAAATGATAATCAACAGTAAGTCAAAGGTATATTCAAAGCAAAATTAGCCCTAAAGTATAGGATAATTTATTCATAATGGTGATATTACCCTGAAAGTATGACAAGAATATAATATTAATGTTGAATCCAATTAATATTTATAATTATATTATAAACTATTGGCAAATCAACTCTAATGACGCATAATTTACTTGGCGAAATAATTTAATTTATTGGTTTAAAAAACTAATACTCAAGCGATTTAACCAAGAAAAAAATTTAAAATTGGGCAATTTAGTCCCTCGTTGGTTGCAATATATTCACCAATTTGAATTTCCATAATTGAACTATTCACCAATTGGTGAAGATTCGCCACTAAAAAAATTACTCACTTACCTTTAAGCTTTCACTGACTCGCTAATGCATGTAGATGTAACTTGCATATGATCCGAATCGAGATCTTAGAGAAGAATAAAATGTGCAAAAGATTAAATTATTTTGATTGTATTTATATCAATCTATATTTGGTGAATTGAGCGGGATTTTTAAATGATGTAGTAAAAATTTGGCAAATTCCACGTGATTATAACACAGTGCATATAAATGTTGGGCAAATTGGACCTTGATCAAACACATAGGTTATAATTTTCAACGCAATAATGGCCCTCAGATTAGCATGGAGTTATAATGGTGTTGGCTAAATGGGTCCTCATACATAGTGAATGTTGTAATGCCATTGGTGAATATGTGGGCAAATTAATACATGCCTCCGAAATTCTAGGTAAATCATTGTTAGAAACACGTAGGTTACTTTGGCAAAAATATTAGTTACAAATGCCTCATAAAAAAATTGATGGTGAATTGAAATGCATTTGACCGATAATTTATAAAATACGGGCGATTTGGCCCCCCATCGATAACAATATATTTGCTAAATTCAAATTTGTAGATATGAACTATTTTCCAATTGGCAAAGATTCACCACTAAAAATCACTGGTCATCATTCTCAAGACCCAGTAGAGTTTACTATGCACTCTATCAATGACCACATTGATCACCTACAAATGGACACTGATGAAAAGTTCAACAAGCTACTAGAGTAGATGAAACAACTGACAATAGCCATGTATCATTTAAACAAGGGTCGTTCGTCTACTACTACAAAAGGGTCCCACTCCCCAACTCAAAGTTGAATGTCATGTCCTCCTAAACTAGACTTTCCCAAATTTGATGGTATAGATCCTAATGGTTGGTTATATAGGTCCAACCAATATTTGTAGTTTATCCAAGCTCTCTATTGCATCTTTATAGGTCTAACCAATATTTATAGTTCATCCAAGCTCTCTATTGCATCTTTTTACCTAGAACAAGAAGTTATTCAGTGGTTTCAATCATAGGACTAACCCATTTTCATATGGATAAAATTTTATAAGGAAGCCCTCAAATACTTTAGTTGTAGTGCCTATAGAGACTTTACTAGTGCCCTCACTAAATTAAGCTAGACATATTTAGTATGGGACTATCAAAGAGTTTTAAGAAACTAGCCAACCAAACATATGGCCTTGATGAATAGTTTTTCAAAAGTTTTTTTATAAGTGTTCTTTGTGTACATATAGAAAATGAACATAAGAAACAAGCTAGAATAATACTAACCTGTTTCATTCATTAACTAATGCAACCTCGTGATTGAGTTAAAAGGAATGCATACAAACATATAAAGCTAAGCTATAAACAACACGTGCAAACCTTGATCTTTGGATGCGCTTCTTGATGTTGGATGTATGTTGATTACTCCTCAAAATGATGTCCAACATAACTTTGCATTTCATGGAGACATGAAAATGGAGTGGGTTGATGGCTATTTATAGATTTTAGGGATGAGGATCGGATGGATAGGATTGATTTGTAAGATCAATGGTTGAGGATTGATGAGAGGATTGGATTGATGAGAGATTACCAAGTGGCATGATTGAATTGGAGGATAAAGGTGGTCCTTGAATCAAATAGAGATCAAGGATAGAGGATGGTCTTGGAAGAAGGGGATGGATAAGATTGAAAAGGGACAAAAGGACCATTTTTAGAGGGATGTGCAAGGTACTTTCCCATTCCTTTGTAAGAGACCCATGTGATCATGTACAAAAGCCCATGCCTTTGTACATGTTTGAAGATGTGAGGGGTTTGAATGGGTTAATGAAGGATTATAATTGTGCAAGCATGTAATTAAGTTGATTAAATGGATTAGTCAACTTAATCAAAAGTGCATAAAATAAGGAATTAAATAAAAAGGAATATTTATTTAATTCATGGATGGGGATAAGGATATTAGATAAATGAATATTTATCTAATGTTGAGATATGAAAAAAGATTGATTTATTGAATAAATGATTAAAGTTATTTAATTAATGCTAGGAGATGGTACGGATGAAGGTACAGATGAATAGTGAATGAATAGTAATTTAATAATAAAATATTATTTAATTGTTGTTGGAAGGGGGATTGATCAATTAACTGTCTAAAAGGTGTTTATCAAGTTAATTATGGAAGAAATTGGTTTAGGGATGTCCTAATTGGGGTGAAACGGTGAGTGGTCAATTTTAGGTGTCTACATTTTGCCCCTCTTTGATATGGTGTTATGAAGCAACATCATTTCAAAGAATGATAAAACATAGCACTTGATCGAATTAGAAGAAGATGGTAAGTTTAGGGATGATGATGTCCTAGCCACTCAAAGTGGGAGAAACGAGGAGGAATTATGGTAGGGATGATGCCCCCTTAAGAGGGTAGGCAGGTTCAAAGAAAATAGGGGTGCTCTCGAAAGGATGAAGATGGATGGATTAGAATGATGAGAGTAGAATTTAAAAGAAAAATGGATTGGGAGGATAGAAGAGATAGTATGTAGGGGATTGGAGAAAAGGGGTGATGGGGGGTAAATGATTTGGGGATAGATGGATAGGGATGGATGGATGGAGAAGGATGGATGGGAAGGTGTAAAATGATAGATGGAGTTATGTGTTATGATTCGTTGAATGGGAGCAATCTTATTTGATATGGCACGAGATGTTGTGCACTAGGGTATGAGGAACTAAGGTGACAATGTGTCCCATGCGTAAAAGGATGCCCCAAAACATCACAAGGTGTTTGATGACCTTCATGGGTATTGTGATGAGACAACTGATAAGGTCACAAGTAACCCTATGTCGTATAGCACCATGATATGGAAGACCATGATACTGCTATGGTAGGTAGGTTATAGGGACCAATGCAGATGCAAGATAAAATGATAACACATACAAGCAAGCACACATGCACAAAATAATACAAAGACAAACACAATGTTTCCCCTAGTCAAAATGAAAAGATAAATATTGATCAATGAATGGTTGATGTTGGATTGTGTTGTTGACGATAAGAATGACACAAGAATTAGGAATGATATATCTCGATGATGATGAGGAGGATGGATGTCATGCCCAACCTGCAACACTAGAGCATGAACCTCAAAACATATATTAATATCACACTTTAATGCCAAATGTTAACTTTAGTTTCAAATATAAAAAGAACATAACACAAAAAATTTAAATTGATATTCCATAAGTATAATCAACATTTAATAGAATTATACATTAACATAAGTTTGTATCATTCATCCTATATAAAAATCAAGATTCAAATAATTCTTATACAGTTATTCTTAATTACAATAAACACCACATGATCATCCATTTGCAAGGTGAGGAAATTCTTTCTTAGCTCCAGTACCCTGCACAGGTAACAATTATGAATCTGCACAACTAAATATAAGCATTAGTTTCACAAAGTCATTAAAAAAACATGTCAATGCACAAGTTGGCGAGACTAAAGGCCCTAAGGGGCCGACCTAATGCCTCGGGGGCTCATCAGTGATGGCCTTTCCTACGTACACACAGCGCAGAGACTTTGTAGTTTGGGTAACTTGACTAGCACTCATAAAGTTGTCTCATATACATCTTGACCATAAATACTTCTTAACCAAGTTTTTACTAGAAAACAAGACTTCCTCATCTAACTCGAGGGGGAACAATATCAAGGAAAGATCCTCAACATTAATAGATGTTATGGAAAGATCATCACAAACATAAATCCATCAATCACAACTTGTTCTCAATATTAAAAAGGTTATTAGGAAAGATTTCAATCATAATCATTCAAAACTCATAAGTTTTAAACAAAAATAGAATAAATTCCACAACATGATCTATTCAATTTTAATGCTAACATATATTCAAATACACAAAAGGATATATGTTGCTAAATAAACTTTAATTAAACACCATTGCTAAAATCAATTTAGAAATATAATCAACTTAATAATACATTCTAAAATTATTCTAGAATAATCACAAATATGACATCTTTCATCTAGTTCCATGACCATGAGATTAATGACCTAAGAGTAAAGGTAAACTAAAAATTAAAGCAAACTTGTACATATTAACATTGTATTCCAAGATAGAGACAGATTAATGAACAAATGATAACTTTATTATTTTCAAAGCCAACAAATAGAGTTTCATTTCTTCTTAACAATAGAAATCAAATAATAAAATTGACCCTATATTTCTTTATCAATTAAACAAATTTATTATATTTAGAAAATGTCAATCATAAATACTTTAAAACAATGTTTAATTAAAATCATACTTTTATCTAAGACACATTTATGTGAAAATATCATCTATATAATTATACTAAACAAATAAAGGGTTTTTGGTATACTAAACAAGTGGCTAAGTAGTCAAGGCAACCGTTTGAGTGGTTACACGTGCGGCAGCACTACTCTCCGTTATGGAGTCTCTCAGCCTCCAAGGGTTACACCTTGGAGGGTTTTGGGGGAGGTTGGTTGTCGATGTAACACAGCAGTACTCGTTGCAGAAAGCTTTCGCCTCAAGTACAGTTTATTTAAAGTGGATCGGTAGGGCTTGGCTTTAGCCTATTTCCACTCATGGTTGTTCCCACTTGGATAGGCAGGCATCCAAGGGTAAGCCCCTCTAAAGGTTATACACAGGGAATAACAAGTATGGCGTTCTAGTCACCCAATAAAGGGGAGAGTATAAGCCTATTGTCATTCAACAGACACAGAAGACAGTGATTAATCCAAACCTAGTTAAAAGGAAAAAAAACTAAATGTGCTATCTACTTGGGCACTCACGCATTTGTTAACTTTGAGTGTTTAAAAGATAGCAATGTTCTTTTCCATTTGTGAGATAGCAATGTTCTAAACTAGGAAAGATAGCAATAATGCAAAGATAGTAGTGGTTCAGTTACTATCCTCCTAATTAAAGACTACGTGAGATTTGCATGCATTTTTTTTTACTTTTTCCCCTAATTAATCTAAGATGAATTAATTAATGCAGCTAAATGATCTAACCAGCTTCTAATCCTGCAAGACAAACGTTAGAATCAACCTGAAAAATCACTAGAAATTCTAAAAACCCCAATGAGAAATCAGATGCGCCACTATACAGTCTGAATGCGCAGAAACAGAGCCTGTAAGCAATATTTTACAAATGCGCTAAGACAGATGTCAAAAGCACAGGAAGAAGAGACAAATGTGCCAATTTAACCAATGTGTCGTGAAAATGTATGTAAGTACCATGATGTAGGGTGTATGCGTCGGGATGCTACAGGCACCGGAACAGGAGGTAAAAGCATCGATTTAGAGGATGGATGCGTCGTAGTACCACAGGCGCTAGAACAGAAGGTTAAAGCGTCGGTTCAGAGGATGTATGCGCCAAAAGACTGTGCGCCAGAACAGGTGGTATATGCGCCTCAGGATCAATCAAATGCGCTAAATGAACCTGTCATAAGCATATACAAAACCTTTTACCTTGCAATTTTCATTGCTCGCCTATTCTTTCTTGATCTTTTGGTGATGAAGATGGCCCTCAGGAAGCTTTCTTCCTTGCTTCGATTCCTCAAGATGACAAGGAGAAATGGCTAGGATACTTGTAGTGTTGAAGATGAGCTTCAACACAATATGCAATGGATGATAGATGGTATGGAAATGGGGGTGCCAATAGTACGCTATGGTTTCTGTAGCATAAGTTTACTCGAATGTTGGATATGAAATGAAGAGATAGAAGGTTGTATTTATAGTCATGTGAGAGAGGATCAACGGTGTAAAGGAAATAAGAAGATCAATGGAGGAGAATGTTCAAGAGAACGTGCACGAATAGAAGAAGGACATGTGTCATTCAAAAAGAAGCTTTGTTGAGTTAACTGCTTTCTTGATGAGGATGAGTTTTTATTTCTTAAATTAGAATATATTTTTCTAATTTAAGAGCTTTGTTGATATTTTTAAATTAGTTAACTCAGCTTTTGCTTTTGTGTGACAAGAAGAATTTATTTTTAAAAGATTTGAAGATTTGAAGATTTTTTTAGAAGATAAGAAAGCATAATTAAATTTATTTATTTACTTGCACATGATTTTGGAAGAATAAATAAAATATTTTATTATATTTTATTTTTGGAGATTTAATTTAAATAAATTTGCATTTTATTTAAATTTAGAAGAATGAAAGATTTAATTAAATAATTAAATTTATTTAATTATTTAGAAGAATGAAGTTGATATTGAAGGAATTAATTAAATAAACGTAATTTATTTAATTAAATGGAAGGAAGTGAATCAAATAAATAAATTTATTTATTTATTTATTGATAGAGGAATATGAAGGTGAAATAAATATTTAAAATATTTATTTAAGTAGAGTCATGTCATTTTTAGGTGTATACAATTCCAAAAAATAAGTATGAGGAAATAGAAGGAATATAAAATTAAAAAAATGTTCCATTCACCTAAGAAAGAATAATATCTTGACATCTTATTGTAAATTAAGAAATTATTAACCTTCCAAGTCCATCTTAAGATGGATGACTAAATTTAAACAAGTGCCATGGAGTGGGAGTACATGCCTTATAGTGTTGTATTTTAGTTGTAATTATAGTTGTGTTTTAGTTCCACTACATGCCTTATAGTGTTGTATTTTAGTTGTAATTATAGTTGTGTTTTAGTTTTAATTTTTTAATTCATTAGTTAAACTTCAAATTTACTTTTTGTCAAACCAACAAAATCGTTATTATTTATAGTGATAATATTAATAATAATATTAATTATATTATTAATATTTATTATAACACTTAATATATTATCTTAATTGATATTATAGTATTATAATATAGTATAATATTAATTGATATAATATTTGACTTAATAAATATTTGTTGTATAGATAAATTGGATTCCAATAATGTTAAGCAAATAATTTTTTTTAAAGCCAATATAAATATTATAACAGAATTGTAATATTTATAGTATAATTTATAACTTTTTAGTTTAAATATTAATGAAATAGTATAATTAATTATTTATTGATTATAGACAATGTTTATATTATAAATATGATAATAATATATTTATATTATTACATTATTCTAATAATATAATATTTTTATATAGTATTATATTATATTTTTGTTTTTTATTATATTGTTATATTATATTATATTTATGCTTATGCTTATTATTATACTATTATATTATTATACAATATTATTATAATAGTATTATAATATCAATTAAGATAATACATGAAGAAGTGTTAATAATGGATATTAATAATATTTTTAATATTATAATTATAAATAATAATGATTTTGTACCTTTCGCAAAAAGTAATTATGAAGTTTAGGTAATGAAGTAAAAAATTAAATTCTAAAAAATTGATGATTTTTCACTAGAGAATAGGCAATCACAATAGAGATAAATCATTTTTCAATTATTTTTTGTTAAAATTTTATCATCTTGACATAAGAAAAGTTCATAATCCTATGTTTGATTGGTTTACTCTTAATAGATTAATAACTACGTCAACCCATACAATAGTACTGCCCAGGGAGGTATATATATATATATATTCTTTCTATATATGGAGTAATCCTAATTTATTTCCCAATATTTTATTTAAAATTCTAACTTACCAATTATATTTCCAATTAACCAATGACTTATATACAATTCTCTATTACAATAAAACATGTTTTGTTTTGTTTTTTTTAATAGAAAAAAGCAAAGATTATCTTTCCTTTTTTTTTCTTTTTCTCTAACCCTATGGCCTTTACTAGAGGCTAAATCCTTTAAAATTTAAACATATTTTTTTACTCTAATGAAATGTTTCATAAATTTTATTTTGACTTCAAGATAATAAGGAAACTTTCTAAAAAAGAAAGTGAAGTTTTAGCATTCTACAGAAAAGCTGGTAGTATGGCCACTATAAGATAGGTTCTCCCTATTAAAATTTAAAAAAAAAGGTCTAATTATCGTGCAATTCACAGGCCTTACGATCTCTAATGAAATGCTCTGGTAGACATGTATGCAAAATGCATAAATAAAGACAAGGCATGCAAATGAAAGCACAGTACAGGCACCAGATCAAATTGACAAAGAGCCTAAATGCATTGCTTGCAGCAAAAAGCACAAATCCAAGAAGGATTTTTTTTTAAATTTCATGCAAATGCAATCGGTCAAGTGATAAACCAGACCCGAAACCTTTGCCAGCATCTGCTATGCTCAAACAGGAGCTTTGGAAGAGGGTAAAGACATCCATCAAGCATAACGGTAGGGGGATTTCATTAGAAAAAATAAAATGGTTGTAAGCTTTGGAAGACATGAATGCAAAATGTGAATTCATAGACAAAGCACACAAACTGTTTGACAGAAGGCTACAAAGAGATGTCTTCTCATGAAACACAATGATTTAGAGATATTCAATTAAAAAAATAGATTTGAATTAAAGGTTTCAAAGAATTTCAAGCAAAAGAAATCTGCAGGTGTAACCCCAAATGTGGAAGCATATACATCATACAAGGCACAGGAAAAGAAAATATATAGTGGGAACGCTAGTGTAAAGAGTGTAATGAATCACTTTCAAAGAGAAATCCTCTTTTTGATTTAAAGATGGTTGAAATGGCACAGAGGTTACTATAAAAGAAAACACAAATAGTATTCAAAAAAAAAAGAAGACTTGCATAGAAAACACTATACAGGATTAGACATAATCTTTCCGTCACCTAGACTATGCTTGAAACTTCTCAATGGCCTCCTTCAACAATCCATGTCTTTCCACTCTATTCTTCTTTTGTGCAAAGCTTCTCAATTTCTTATTTTAAAATTAACCTTCCTTGATTTGAAACTGAAAAGTAATAATGATTCAAGATTCCCACTTTGCAAATATCTCACTTAATTGCATGTAGGCCAAAATAGACAAATCATAAATAAGATATTTGAATATCTATTTAATTGAAATAATGCACTTAATATCTATTAGACTAAATATTAACTTAAAGAATATTCAAATAATTATTCTAAAATAAGATAAAAAACATATTTATGCAAAATAAAATATTCTAAACAAATTGTATGTTATAATAATTGATAACAAGATTAAATCAACAACATATATTATTCAATCCAATATTCCAACATTCGTAATATTCTACTATTATAATAATGCCAATAACTCTATCATCATAGGATACTAGATAGGATATAGGTGACCTTACACTCTTTCCCCCTAAGAATGGACTTCCTCCTGGAAGTCGTCAAGGGGAATGAATATTTCCTAACTTCAACACTTCCAACAAAAGTTAGATTCCATCAAGAGAATTTCATCTGTACACTATTAAACAAGTAATCGATATGTCAATGCTCTATTTGAAATTGAACACAATACAAAGTGCAATAGAATCTGGAATTTAACTAGATCATCTTTTGTCCATAACAAATTTCGTAGTTACCAAAACAACCAAGATCATTCATATTTCAAGTATACCATTCTGCCCATTAGAATTTTGTAATACCAACAACATTATCACTTAACCAAGGAACATGTTTATATCATCAATATATTACCACTAATCAAATTCATTGCAACATATTCTTTCAAAACAACTCTTAACATTGTACATAATACATTATGTATACTCCCAATGGGATGAGGAGGATCGGTGCCAAGTAGAATCTATAATGTTGCAAGGGAAAGATGGTCGCAGGGCCCTCCTAGAGGATTCCTCCATAGATTTTCCAATACCTTCCTCTTTTTTGTGTAAGGGGGTTAGCCTCCAAGAGAAAATACCAAAATAGATCACACACATGAACCAGGGGGGAATGGATTACAACCATCACATACCGGTCCCATTTCCAGCCCCCATCCTCACAATAAAAATTCCCCAAGCCATCTACTCCCTGTTGGTCATGATGTTAGTCATTCGCAAACATAGAATAAAAGTTACACAACAACCTTTACTCATCTTGAAAGATACGATGAATTCAAAGAATTCATGATCCCAAGTCTCCGTTGATTAGGTCTTAATCTACTGACGTTACTCAGTGGTTGATGTGTGTTGTTGTTTTCCATTCAGGGGCCTTACGTGTTTCTGCACTGTTCATCATCATCATCTTCAAATATCCTGCTCTGGATGTTTGCTCTGCATAAGTCTCCAACAATTCTACCTCTGCACTGTAAATTTAGTCAAATAATGTGCCTACAGGCTGATATTTGCATGATTTCTATCATTATTTATGATTCCTTGCATGATATTTTCAATAATGCATGCATTTAACTCAAATATGCTAATGATCTTCAGTTACCTACGGGATTTCAGCATATTTCACTGTTTCTGCTTGTTATTTATCATGATTTGCAGTTATGGTGATGAATTAATGAAATTAAAAAAGGAAAAGAGGGTTAAAGAATGAGATTCCCAAAACTACTGGACTTAGATCACTGATCCACATACAAGCTCCCATACATGCAATGAAAAGAAGGAAAACTAGAAATCATACTTCACCAGGACATTCCACAAATCCGCATGATCTAGTGCAAAGCTTCAAAGGAAAAGTTGACAACAACATGTAATGAAATGAAAGCGCTTCCAGTTGAACACAGCATTCACCAGTACATATCCAGAAATCAACAAGAAGATTACGTAAAATTTACAATCAGGATGTAATCTGAAACTTCATATCCATTCAGTATGCTCAAGAACAGGTACATTTACAGTGATCTGAAGAAAGAACCTTGACATTTCAACAATTCTATCCTCATTAGTCTCAGTAATCCGATCTCCTAATTGATCCTACAGTAATTGACTTTTTGCGCCAGATGCGTCTGTGTATTCTAATGTATTTCTCCTCCCTTTAATGTTTCAGGCTCTGGCCTTTATATAGAGCAAATGCCAGAAACGGTTACAATGATCCAAGGATCAGGATCCTCTCACAACAAACAACGGTCCAGATGAAAAGCACATGCTTTGTCAGTTGGCAAATGCACAGCTGGCACAGAATATTCCAGCATCTTTAACTTGATTCGGTCTCCAGCTGGCGAACAGCATATTTGACAATATCTTCCTCATTTCTGGCTCACGTTGCCTCCATGCGCAACTTTGTAATGCTCAGCTTCAGCAGCAGCTCTAACAGCATCATCACTTCAATGTTCAGCCTCAGCAGCATCATCATGTCTTCAATGTTCAGCTTCAGCAGCATCATCATGTCTTCCTGCAAGTAAACAGACAAACATTTAGTTCATCATCATCATGATAAACAACAGGAAGTAAAACGTTTTATTAAACAAGCCCCCAAAATGCGCAGCTACAGGCAATCGGGCTCCAAATTTCCATCGCTTCATGTTTTAGCCCATTTTCTTGTATATCGGGTTCAAAATATGATCATGATGATCTCAAAATATATAAGGAAATAATCGCCCTTCAATCATCCTTCGAATCCGGCTTCGCACGCTCTGTTTGAAATTTCAGGTCATCATCATCATGTTTGCATCGGCGTGACTACATATGATCAGGGTGACAAATCCACCCTAGGCCGACGGCAACAGTTATACCGACGCCAAACATCATGAGGATGACCAACTATATATCTTCTGTCTGGCCGCAGGATACCATGAAATATGATGCTCCTCCTTTCCGAATGCTCTGAGGAAAAGCACATCAGGATGTTTTGTTTTTGCATATTCGGGAAAGAAAGACATCGTCATCATCATCATGATGAAGACAAACAGGAGGACTTGGAAAATGATCCTGCCGCAGGAAAGGAATATCATGATGACGTCATCGTCATCATCAGGCTTCGTTAAAATGCAAAGGGATGACGTCACCGTCATGTTCGTTAAGATCAGGAGATAACTGGAATATCGGGTCGCCTCTAAGGAAGATGATCGGGTCATGAATGCAATATGACCCTTTTGCGAAGAAGGTGATCCTCTTAAAAGATCAGGATGATGAACATCATCATCATCATATCCGCACTGGGTGATCTATAATATGATCCTGCTGAAAGTCCTGATGACGTCATCAGGATATCCGGGGTCCTCGTTAAATTTTATAACATGACGTCATCGTCATCATCATATAGGCGAACAGGATCACGCCTTGGAAAATATCCTGCCGAAGGAGAAAGGTGATGGTGACGTCATCGTCATCATCATATTTGCAAAAGGTTATACTTCTCGGCAGGAGGATAATACGAAAAGTGGGAGAGACGAACAAGATCATGATGATCTTGTTCAACAAGGCAGGAATGAAATATCACCCTCCACTTCGAAAGATAAGGTGATCATCATGATCACGCAAAAGGAGATCAGGAGGATTTTACGAAATGCGATCCTGCCTTGAAAGATCCTGATGATGATGATCACCAAGACTTAGTCGTGCGCATGCAAATTTTGCAGATGGTAGGTTTCTTAAGCAAGGTGATGATGATCTTCAGCATGATATTATAATATGCTCGCGATGTTGGAATATCATGATGCTCGCGATGTGAGAATATCATGATGATGATGATGTTAGAATATCATGATGCTCGCGATGTTTCCAGGGTCGCTTGACGGGAAAAGCTCACTATGACTTAAGATTGACGTCCGGATGTTTCGGGACTGCATGATTTTTATCAGGTGATAGAGTAAGATCATGATGATGACCTTTGGCGATACAAAAGACCACTTCGACGGGGACAACCTACTACGACTTAAACTTGACGTCAGGATATTTCGACCTCAGGATATTATCAGGGGGCTTTTCAAATATCATGATGATGATGCACCTCATACAGCAATTATCAGGTTTGACCAAAACTTTGACTGCTCATAACTCCTTCATATGGACGAATTTTCGAGTGATGTAAAAGGCAAACCTGCATGGAATTTCAAGCTCTTTCTAACCATGAAGTCATAGAAACAAAATATGAACTTTGACAAACTAACCTCATGATGATGACCTACCTCATCCTGACCTTCATGATGATGACGCACCTGACTTATTTTTACCAAACCGCCAGAAACAGACAACACAAGCCAAAACAAAAGTTGGGTCCCTGTTTTGCCAAGTCAAAATGGGGCGTGTTGTGTAACCACACAACACTCCCCCATAAAATCTGCGGGGGACCCCTCCTGGATATAGCAGTTTATACTTTTCACATTGCACCACACAAGCCAGCAACAAAAAACACTGATAAAGCCTCAAAATAGAGAATTGGGAACGATATATCCCGATGATGATGATGATGAGGATGGATGTTTGATCAAGGCTTGCAGCAAGGCCGGGACAAGACCGATGGATGTGATTGGATGATTTTGCATAGATTGCTTAGCGAGCAATGCACATTAATTAGGATTATCTTGTGATGTTTGGATTGCTGGGAGATTTAGATATTTGGGAGATTTGGATTGATAGGAGGGATTGCATTGTTTTGTGTTTAGCTAGCCTATAGCTAGATACCAATGATAAGGGAAGACCAAGTCAAAGGACAAGGGATAATAGGAGGATTAGGATGGGGTGATGAAGGGATTGGGTGATGGAAGGATAGGTGGATAGATGGGGGAATGTAGTGCTCAGACCGTACCCATGGATATCGAAACCACATCAAAGTTGGGTATGGGGGATAATACGAGAATTCAAATAGATGGATGGAGGGGTTCAAACGTGATCTTCAAGGACTATGTTACATAGGAATAAATGCCCCACTATAGATATGTGTCATTGAGGCATTGTGATGCTGGGGTTGGATGGATGTTATAGGATATGCTTGGAAATGGATGTATGCTAAGAGGTGTCCAAAGCATGTTTTAGATATTTTGCCCCTATTCTTATCATGATCGAAAGTGGTAAGGGAGGATGGGATGACAAATAGATAGGGAGATATAGAGGATGGGATGGATGGGAGATGATAGGATAGGCAAGACTTTCCCCCAAGTGTATGGTGCAAATGGATGGGCGATTACGCATGACGTCCACAAAAGGTTTTCATCATATACTTACTTGCCCAAGGTGCCATAGAAATGGTTTTCATCATTGGCCAATTTTTTCTCTTTACTTTTTTTTATTTTTTTCTTTTTTGATTTTTTTATTTTTTTATTTTTTGACAATTTTCTATTTTTTAGATTTTTTGACAATTTTCTATTTTTTTGGATTTTTTGATATTAGGATATGGGATGGAGGAAATAATTTGGATGGATGATGAGGACTCGAACGTCTATTTCCATATCAAGGTGATAGTGTCCCATTGTGGATGGTTGCGGCACATAAACCGTTGATTGTTTTTGTGCTCATGGATGTTGGTAGATGATCAAGGTGATTGTGCAGAGGAAGATGGAATGGATGGTGTAGATGGATGAAGGATGGATGGAAGGTGGATGAAGGATGGATGGATTATGTGAAAGAATGGATCATAGGGATGGGATGGGGGAGATATAGTGGATGGTGGGGATATGATGGTAGGATAGATGCATGGGGGAATGTTTTGGGGTCAAGGGGAACCAAGACTAACATTTGCACACACCATGCTGGATTTTGAAGCTTTTGATTTGATGGGGAGTGGGGAGTAATGGGAATTTTGGATTTGGGGGATGGTGTATTGTTGATTATGGGATCGGGATGGGGTGTTCTGGGATTTGCCAATTTGGAAATTTAGGGACCCAAATGGACTTAAGATTTTTAGGAGTTTTTGATTGGGTGCAGGATGAGGGAGAGGGATTTGGGGATTTGGGGATGGAGTGCGATTTGGATGCTTCACTTGGATTTATTGCTTTTTGCTTGGGTACCCACATTGTTTTTGTTTTCACATTTGGAGATGTGGGCTTTTGTGGCCTTTTAAATGGATTTTTCTTTGATTTTGAGTATCAATGCCCTACGGCATGATAATCTTTAAGAATTTGTGGATTTTTTTCTTTGTGTGTGGAGGCATCCCGTGGCGAAATATTATTTTTGAATCCCATGGGTTTTGTGATAGCTTCATTTTTAAATGATGTGTGCACTTATTGGTCATGATTAGGGATTTTGGGGGATAGGGATTAGGGATATGGGATTTGTGGATAGAAGGATTAAGCGAGTTAGGATGAGAAGATTTAAGTATGAAGGGATTAGACTTGAGTACCTATTTCCGAGCATGCCAAAATGTGTACATATAGAAAATGAACATAGGAAACAAGCTAGAATAATACTAACCTATTTCATTCATTAACTAATGCAACCTCATGATTGAGCTAAAAGGAATGCATACAAACATTTGAAGCTAAGCTATAAACAACACATATGCAAACCTTGTTCCTTGGATGTGCTCCTTGATGTTGGGTGTATGTTGATTGCTCCTCAAAATGACATCATAACTTTACATTTCATGGAGACTTGAAAATGGCTTGGGTTGATGGTTATTTATAGATTTTTGGGATGAGGATTGGATGGGTAGGATTGATTTGTAAAATCAATGGTTGAGGATTGATGAGAGGATTGGATTGATGAGCGATTGCCAAGTGGCATGATTGGATTGGAGGATAAAGGTGGTCCTTGGATCAAGGAGAGATCAAGGGTGGAGGATGGTATTGGAAGAAGGGGATGGATGGGATTGAAAGGGGACAAAAGGACCTTTTTTAGAGGGACGTGCAAGGTACTCGCCCATCCCTTTGTAAGAGACCCATGTGATCATGTTCAAAAGCCCATGCCTTTGTACATGTTGGAAGATGTGAGGGGTTTGAATGGGTTAATGAAGGATTAGGATTGTGCAAGCATGTGATTAAGTTGATTAAATGGATTAGTCAACTTAATTAAAAGTGCACAAAATGGGGAATTAATTAAATTAAAATATTTATTAATTCATGGATGGGGATAAGGATATTTGGACTGTGGAAAAGGATTGATTAAATTGAGTAAATGATTAAATTTATTTAATTAATGCTAGGAGATGGTACAAATGAATAGTGATTTAATAATAAAATATTATTCAATCACTATCAAAAGGGGGGTTGATAAATTTACTGTCTAAATAGGTGTTTATCCAGATAATTATGGAAGAAAGTGGTTTAGGGATGTCCTGATTGGGGTGAAATGGTGAGTGGTCGATTTTAGATGTCTACAGGTCTAAAAGAACATCTTCAATCAAAGGTTCTCATGTTTAAACGGGTATCCTACCATGATGCTTGTACCTTGGCTAGGCTCATTAAGGACAAATTTATAGACCAATATAAAGTTGTCAAGTCATCCTCATATTTTTGACCCAAAAAAGATACACTAGATCAAAGCACTAAACCCATCATGATTCACAGGCTATCCAAATATGAGTTGGTGGAGAAAAAGGCCAATAGGATATGTTTCAATTGTGATCAAAAATGGGAAAAAGATCACAAGTTTCAAGAGCAACACATGTATCTCATTGAATCTATAGTGGCACCCAGTATACAGAGGAAACTTTAGATGAGGAAGAAGAGTTGGCTTCCCAATAACAACAATCCACTCCTAATGCTCATATTTTTTTCATGTTCTAGCTAGCTTCTCTTCCCCTTGACCATTTAAAGTCATTGGATACATCAAATGATAAAAGTCAATGGTCTTGATTGATGACTATAGCACTCATAAATTCATTACCAGATAAACGACCAACTGAATTCACTACTATGTCCATGGTAATTCTTTGTCTTGTGGGGGCAAGTGTCGTAATGTGAAACTTACTCTAGGGGACTATCAACTAACCATTAATGTGTTTACTCTTTCCTTAGGTGGTGTAGATGTGGTGTTGGGTGTCCAATGGATATAATTCTTAGGCCTACTTGCACATGACTATTCCCAGCTATGTATCAATTTCCACCCTAATAACAAAGAGTATACATTACAAGGACTAAAGGTGGGTGAGGTTTAGGTGGTTAGTTCCCATCATATGAAAAATTATTAAAGAAGGGATGTTCTAGTATCCTAGCCCAATTCCACTCTGTAGAGGCTCAACCTCTTTCCACTCCTCCATTAAACTTGCAATGCCTCCTTAATAAGTATCAAAAAGTACCTAAGGACCCCAAAAGGTTACCCCACATAGTCTTATGACAATGTCACTCCCCTCATTCTTGGTATCCATCCTCCAATATTTGGCTCTATTAATATCCCTTTGAGCAAAAGAATAAAATTAAGAAGATGGTTAAATATCTTCAAGAGGTGGGTGTCATTCACCCCATACCAATCCTTAATCCTCTCCTATAGTTATGGTTCCCAAGAAAGATTGGGGCTAGTGGATGTGCCATGATTTCTATGAATTTAATAAATTAACCATCAAGGATAAATTTAATGTTCTTGTTATTGATGATTTATTAGATGAGCCTTTGGGCCATTTTTTTTTACAAAACTAGACCTTCATTTGGGCTATCAAAAAATATATGTCCAAATTCCTAAAACTACCTTCAAGAATCATTAAGGCTGTTATGAATTTTCAATAATGCCCTTTGGTTTAATCAATGCTCCTACTTTTAAGAGCCTCATGAATATAGTGTTGCATGGATGGTTGCACAAATTCATATTAGTCTTCTCTAGTGATATTCTCATATACAGTAGGATCTAGACTAATCATCTTTGCTATGTTGATATCACCCTTAGGATTTATATGAGCATTCTCTTTTTGTGAATTTCTCTAAGTGTGCCTTTGGATTACAATAGGTGAAGTATCTAGTCGACATTATTTCAAAAGCTAGTGTCTAGTTTAATCCAAGAAGATTGAAGCAATGCAAGAGTGGCCACAACCTAAGTTCCTTAAATGCTTGTAAGATTTATTGGGCTTGGTAGGGTATTATCGCAAGTTTGTGCATAACTATGGTAAAATTGTTGGGCCCTTGATGAGTTTTCTAAAAAAGAACTCCATCTAGATAGAAGTAGTTGTTTTGGCCTTTACTACTCTCAAGACTGCAATGTGTTCCACTCCAGTTTTGCCTTACCAACCTTTCGTAAACCCTTCATTCTTGAATGTGATTCCTCTTGCATAGCATGGGTGTGGTGTTGATGCAATAAGGTATGTCCCTCATCTTCACTAGCAAGCAACTCATAGGGAACAATCTAGCTAACTCTACATGAAAAGAAATGTTGGATATCCTCCATGCTATCCAACAACCTATTGGACCATAAGTTCCAAATTAAAATAGATCATCATAGACTGCAATATTTTTTGTAATAGAGGGTGTCCTCGCCTAAACAATAAAAATGGGTGACTAAAATGTAGGGATATGACTATGAGATTGTCTACAAGAAGGGTAAGAAAAATATGGTAGCAGATGCCCTCTCACATCAATATGGAGAGGAAGGCTCAATATTTTTTCTTCCCATCTTGGTACCCAATTAGATAGATGAGATTAGGTAGTAATGGGATATTAACCTGATAATTCAAGGTATCATTTAGTAAATGAAACAAGGTCCCCAATTTGTGTTAGGGATTCACTAGACAAGCTAAGTCCTCACCTATCACAAATGGATTTATTTACTTCCCAACTCTCTACTCAATCCTTAGTTACTCATGGAATGTGATGTGTGTTGATAGAATAAAGGGGAAACTCGCAAAGCCCCAAAATTTTTGCAACCACTTCCCATTCTAAATACATGTTGGATGGATATTTCTATGGATTTCATTATGGGGCTTCTAATATCAAGAGCTAAATAGGTAATTTTATTTGTTGTTGACTACTTGACCAAATATGCCCATTTCTATGCATTACTTCACCCTCACATTATTGTTGTGGTTGCTTACAAGAAGAATTCAAGGGTGATGTGTTACTTTACAGATATCTTATATCCTCTTTATGAGTAAAATATTAACTTTTCATGTTGATTGTGAATGCCTATGTACTTTGAAATGCATGTTGATGTTAGATTTATAGCACATCAAAGTGGGGCCAAAATGGCATTCCCCATTTAGTTTTGTGCCTACCTTGGTGGAATTTCTAAAATGTTATGTATCAACAAGTGGCACACTTTTGTGTTGGGTTTAGTTCATGCCTTGATCCCTATTTACTCCCACTTACAATTACACACATTCATCATTTACCCCTCATTACTATAACTATATTCACACTCACTCACATACATTCAACCTTGCCTCAAGATTATCACTTCCCTAACCAATCTCATTTATGTGTCATTCAAGATTTAATCCAATGGTGTGCAACAATGAACCCAGAATCTAAACTTTCAAAGTTAAATTCAAAGATTCCCACCCTTTCCTACTAGATATTATGAGTTGACTTGGTACACATTCATGCAACATGTTTCTCTGCTTTGGTACTTAAAGACATGTAATGTGTCATTAATTCGTAATAAAGAAAAAATGAAAAATAGAAAAGAACATCAAGGAGAATCATTAGATCACACTTAAATTTTTTTAAGGGACAAAGAATTAAATCTACATCATACATGTAGGCCACTTGCATGTTAGTGAATGTTGTCTATGAATTAATTGATATAAAACATAGTGTTAGAAGTTTCTAAATATTTAGAAGACGACTTCATTATTACTAGGATTTCTTAGGAGGCCCTTTTCTAACCCAAATTTCCTCTAATGCCACACCCACAAACATACTCCATGGGATGAGTGAGCCATGAGTGAGATATTTGGGTAAGTAGATAGTGGTGATTGTCCTATTCCATTAAACCTTTCAAAGATGAAATAATTTGTGATGTAGCCCTCTAGATATGTGTCTTATTGGGACATCCATACATATGCAAGCATCATGGCATCTATGAGTCCAGACCTCGCAATGTCATTGTCAAGTTGGGTAAATAGAAGTATCAAATTCAAGAGGTAATATGCAAAGCTTGTCTCCTTGATCAATGCAAAACAATGTCAATATGTAATATTTTGGGAAATTTCAATCTATAATCCAATGGTTTAACATCAAAGATTTGTTATCAAGATATGATACCAATTGGTGAGATACAAGGCTCAGACTATCACAATATGGAAATTTGAAATTTGTACGCAAATATACAATTGAGTGTTCTTAATCTTGGAATTACCATGAAGAGATTTAATGGATTTAAATCAGCAAATAGAAAAATTAATAAACACTATTATTGCATAGATTAACATAGGATTTACATGGAGAAACCCTTGCAGGAAAACACTCCACCAAGAAGAGAGGCCAAGCATGTATTAACTTTGAAAACAAGATTACAATATAATCATACTCCATTCTCCTTTTTGCTTGCAATTTGGCAGCACTTGTGTACCTATGAACAATCTCAACACAACGAACTCTTTATCCCATTTATGTAGCCCCCTTGACCTATTAATTTCATTCCTCTCTCTTCCTCACCTTTTACAACTAACCAAGGCATCAACTTATAGAGCTATTGAAACAAACAAGAAGCCAAAACCATCAAAGATCGTGCCCAAAATGTCTCTTCCCATTTCCAATGCCCCAACCTTTGGATTGCCTCCTAGAATGTGAAAGGTCATCACAAATGCATCCCAATAGTCTTTATCCTCGCTCTCCCAAGCACCCAACTTGAGGAATGTCGAAATACACATCATAGGACATCCAAAAAGTCTTTGTACTCACTCTCCCAAGTGCCCAACTTAGGGAACACCAAAAGGCATACATTTGAAACTCAAGAGTCATCCACTCTTTCCCAAGTGCTCCACTTGTAAGTGGAACTTTAATTAATTAATTTTGGCTCCACAAGTCATCTTTACCACTATCAATGGACCCCTCCTTATGAATGTATTACAAACAATACGTGGGACTAAATATTACAAATTAATCTCTAATAACACCCTAAGTGCCTAGATACACTTTCCAAGGATGTTGGAACCATGTCAAATGACATAGAATTTACAAGGTAGATGGCACCTAAATCCTAACATGATCACTCAAGCTAGAACATTTGTACTACCAATGATCTAACATAAGAAAGTAAGATCAATTGTAGCCACTCATGCCAAAACAACCACTCTGACTACCCAACAAAAGTAGATGGATTAGATATCATAAAGGTATCAAGATGTATTCACCTCACCAATAGGGGTTCCCCTACACTATCAAGTAGTGCACTTGATCAACCTCATTCCAGGGACACCATTACCAAATAAGCCACTATACAGAAGATTGGTCTTTGAGAATGATGAAATCAAATGACAATTCAAGAATTGATTCAAAAGCAACACATTCAACCAAGAGCCTCACCTTGTGAAATCCTAGTTGTTCTTGCCAAAAAAGATGGAACATGGTGTCTCCGCATCAACTATTGGGCTCTAAACAAGATCACTATAAAGAACATGTATATGATTCCTCGCATTGATGAGCTCTTGGACTAGATAAGGGGGGCTAAGTTTTTCATCAAAATTGATTTGAAGTTTGGGTAGCACCAAGTTCCAATTGATTCATCGAATGTGTGGAAGGCTTCCTTCAAATACAAAGATGGCTTGTTTGAGTGGTTAGCCATGCCATCTAGCTTGACCAATGCAACTATCACCTTCATGTGAATGATGAACGATGTACTTAGGCCTTTCACTAATTTTTTTGTTGTTATCTATTTAGCTGACATACTCATATTCAATAAAACATGGAAGGAACGTATGTAGCACATTCAATGGGTACTCTCAACTCTACAACAACATGGGTTGTATGATAATAGAGAAAAATGTTCCTTTGGCATGGAGAGGATTCAATCCTTAGGATACATTATGGACAACGATGGTGTTTGTGTTGACCCTATAAAGATATAGGTCATTAGAGATTGGCCACCTCCCAAAACTCTCATAGAACTCTATAGCTTTTTGGGACTAGATAACATTTATTGGAGGTTTATGCTTGGATTCTCACACCCAAGCTAACCTATGAATCAAGCACTCAAGAGAGATTAAACGAAAAATTAATTTGGATAGACACACAAAATCAAGCATTCACATAATTGAGGCATAGACTATGTTTGACACTAGTACTGGCTCTTCATGATTTGCAACAATCCATTCTAAACACATGTTGGATGCATATTTCTATGGATTTCATTATGGGGCTTCTAATATCAAGAGCTAAATAGGTAATTTTAGTTGTTCTTGACTGCTTGACCAAATATGCCCATTTCTATGCATTACTTCACCCTCACATTATTGTTGTGGTTGCTTACAAGAAGAATTCAAGAGTGATGTGTTACATTACACATATCTTATATCCTCTTTATGAGTAAAATATTAACTTTTCATGTTGATTGTGAATGCCTATGTACTTTAAAATGCATGTTGATGTTAGATTTATCGCACATCAAAGTGGGGCCAAATTTTAATGGCATTTCCCATTTAGTTTTGTGCCTACCTTGGTGGAATTTCTTAAATGTTATGTATCAACAAGTGGCACACTCTTGTGTTGGGTTTAGTCCATGCCTTGATCCCTATTTACTCCCACTTACAATTACACACATTCATCATTTACCCCTCATTACTATACCTATATTCACACACACTCGCATACATTCACCCTTGCCTCAAGATTATCATTTCCCTAACCAAGTTATTTTATGTGTCATTCAAGATTTAATCCAATGGTGTGCAACAATGAACCCAAAATCTAAACTTTCAAAGTTAAATTCAAAGATTCCCACCCTTTCCTACTAGATACTATGAGTTGACTTGGTACACATTCATGCAACATGTTTCTATGTTTTGGTATTTAAAGACATGTAATGTGTCATTAATTCATAATAAAGAAAAAATGAAAAATAGAAAAGAACATCAAGGAGAATCATTAGATCACACTCAAATTTTTTAAGGGTCAAAGAATTAAATCTACATCATACATATAGGCCACTTGCATGTTGGTGAATGTTGTCTTTGAATTAATTGATATAAAACATAGTGTTATAAGTTTCTAAATATTTAGAAGACAACTTCATTATTACTAGGATTTCTTAGGAGGCCCTTTTCTAACCCAAATTTCCTCTAATGTCACACCCACAACCATACTCCATGGGATGAGTGAGCCATGTGTGATATATTTGGGTAAGTAGATAATGGTGATTGTCCTATTCCATTAAACCTTTCAAAGATGAAGTAACTTGTGATGTAGCCCTCTAGATATGTGTGTCTTTTTGGGACATCCATACATATGCAAGCATCATGGCATCTATGAGTCTAGGCCTCGCAATGTCATTGTCAAGTTGGGCAAATAGAAGTATCAAATTTCAAAAGGTAATATTCAAAGCTTGTCTCCTTGATCAATGCAAAACAATATCAATATGTGATATTTTGGGAAATTTCAATCTATAATCCAATGGTTTAACATCAAAGATTTGTTATCAAGCTATGATACCAATTGGTGAGATACAAATCTTAGACTATTACAATATGGAAATCTGAAATTTGTATGCAAATCTACAATTAAGTGTTCTTAATCTTGGAATTACCATGAAGAGATTTAATGGATTTAAATCAGCAAATAGAAAAATTAGTAAACACCATTATTGCATAGTTTAACACAGGATTTACATGGAGAAACCCTTGCAAGAATAAACTCCACCAAGAAGAGAACCAAAGCATGTATTAACTTTGAAAACAAGATTACAATACAATCATACTCCATTCTCCTCTTTTCCTACAATTTGGCAGCACTGGTGTGCCTGTGAACAATCTCAACACATCTAACTCTTTATCCCATTTATGTAGCCTCCTTAACCTACTTATTTCATTCCTCTCTCTTCCTCACCTTTTACCACTAACCAAGGCATAAATTTATAGATTTATTGAAACACACAAGAAGCCAAAACCATCAAAGATCGTGCCAAAAATGTATCTTCCCATTTCTAATGCCCCAACCTTTGGATTGCCTCCTAGAATGTGAAAGGTCATCACAAATGCATCCCAATAGTCTTTATCCTCGCTCTCCCAAGCACCCAACTTGAGGAATGCCAAAAGACACATCATAGGACATCCAAAAAGTCTTTGTACTCACTCTCCCAAGTGCCCAACTTGAGGAACACCAAAAGACATAAGTTTGAAACTCAAGAGTCATCCACTGTTTCCCAAGTGCTCCACTTGTAGGTGGAATTTTAATTAATTAATTTTGTCTCCACAAGTCATCTTTACCACTATCAATGGACTCCTCCTTCCTTATGAATGTATTACAAACAATACGTGGGACTAAATATTACAAATTAATCTCCAATAACACCCTAAGTGCCTAGATACACTTTCCAAGGATGTTAGAACCATGTCAAATTACATAGAATTTACAAGGTAGATGGCACCTAAATCCTAACATGATCACTCAAGCTAGAACATTTGTACTACCAATGATCTAACATAAGAAAGTAAGATCAATTGTAGCCACTCATGTCAAAACAACCACTCTGACTACCCAACAAAAGTAGATGGATTAGATATCATAAAGGTATCAAGATGTATTCACCTCACCAATAGGGGTTCCCCTACACTATCAAGTAATGCACTTGATCGACCTCATTCCAGGGACACCATTACCAAATAAGCCACTATACAGAAGATTGGTCTTTGAGAATGATGAAATCAAATGACAAAATTCAAGAATTGATTCAAAAGCAACACATTCAACCAAGAGCCTCACCTTGTGGACACCTAGTTGTTCTTGCCAAAAAAGATGGAACATGGTGTCTCTGCATCAACTATTGGGCTCTAAACAAGATCACTATAAAGAATAGGTATCTGATTCCTCGCATTGATGACCTCTTCGACTAGCTAAGGGGGGCTAAGTTTTTCATCAAAATTGATTTTAAGTCTGGGTAGCACCAAGTTCCAATTGATTCATCGAATGTGTGGAAGGCTTCCTTCAAATACAAAGATGGCTTGTTTGAGTGGTTAGCCATGCCATCTGGCTTGACCAATGCAACTATCACCTTCATGAGAATGATGAACAATGTACCTAGGCCTTTCACTAATTTTTTTGTTGTTATCTATTTAGTTGACATACTCATATTCAGTAAAACATGGAAGGAACGTATGTAGCACATTCAATGGGAACTCTCAACTCTACAACAACATGGGTTGTATGCTAATAGAGAAAAATGTTCCTTTGGCATGGAGAGGATTCAATCCTTAGGATACATTATGGACAACGATGGTGTTTGTGTTGACCCTAAAAAGATATAGGTCATTAGAGATTGGCCATCTCCCAAAACTCTCATAGAACTCTATAGCTTTTTGGGACTAGATAACAATTATTGGAGGTTTGTGCTTGGATTCTTACACCCAAGTTGACCTATGAATCAAGCACTTAAGAGAGATTAAAAGAAAAATTAATTTAGATAGAGACACAAAAGCAAGCATTCACATAATTGAAGCATAGACTATGTTTGACACTAGTACTGGCTCTTCATGATTTGCAATAATCCTTTTAAAACAAGACTTATGTCTTTGAATATGCACATACAGAGGTTCTCACTCAGCATGGTCATCTAGCTTCCTACCAAAATGAGACTTTCTCTAATATGGTGCTCTAATATGGTGCACAAGTACCCCACATATGACGAGGAGTTGTATGCCATTGTTTAGGCCTATAAATAGTGGAAGTTTATATCTTGGGGGAAAGAGACTATCATTCACACATATCACAAGCCTCTCCAATTCATGTAGACATAAGGAAAGTTGCAAAATGATTGACATCAAAGGTGATCCATCTACCTCCAATAGTTTCATCTCAACACTTGTCACAAGGGAAGCACTAACAAATTTGCAAATTATTTGAATTGACATCCAATTAGAGCCCTTATAATAGTGTTGGACTCTTACAAACACCATACAATAAATTGGCTTCAATTATATGTCATTGATCCTAAATTCTTTGACATCCACTGAAGGCTCATAGATGGCATATAGGCCCTTGATCAGTACATGTAGGATGGAATCCTCTCACATGGGGCACATTTATGTCCCTACTAAGGAATAATAGAAGATGATTTGGGAAGCACACTACAACCACGTTGTAGGACACTTTGGAACAAAGAAGACAATTGATGTACTACAAAAGTACTTCTACTAGCCAAAATTATGTCATGATGTCATCATGTACATCTGATCGTTGCACAGTCAATTCCATTGCAAAGCATGCAAATCAAAAATAAGGATTGTATACACCTCTCCCAGTTCTTGACAAGCCCTAACACTTTATCTACATGGATTCCATGTCAAGCCTTCCTACAACCAAATATGATCATGATTGTGTATATGCTAGTTGATATATTCTCAAAGATGGTTGTCATGGTAGCTTGCAACAAGGGGGTTTCTATAAAATAGTGCTTTTCTTTGAGAATGTTTAGGTTCATTTTAATCTATCCTAAAGTATCAGTTATGACAAGGATAGTAGGTTCCTCAACAAATCTTAGTCAACACTATGGGCCACGATGGACACCAGGTTGATGAAGTTCTTTGCATTCCATTCTAGATAGATGGACAAACTGAGGTGGTGAATAACCTGATCATTTACATTCTATGGATGTCTCATTCAAAGCATCCCTGTACATAGGATGAGATTTTTCCCTTTGCCCAACATAGCTACAATTGTGCATTGCATCACTCCACAAGGCATAATCCATTTGAAGTTTGCATTGGGTGACAACTTTTGCACATGTTCATGTAGTCTTTCTTGTCATGTTGAATGAGACATCACCAGATGCCCAGAGGGAGGTGGGTAAGGCATCCAAGTTTATTGAAAATATTTGCCACATCTAATAACAAGTTCATGAGATACTATAGCATACCAACCAAAAGTGCAAGGAACGACTTGATCTACATCATATGCCTCGCCCATTTTAGCTTTGTGACAACACCTGGCTTCAATGGCAAAAAGAGCAAGTTCATGGACCACACAGGACTTAGACACCTTTGATATGGACCCTACAACATCCTCAAATATATAAATGAGAATGCTTTTGAACTCAATATGCTCCTTTTTCCCAAAGTGCATCTTGTTTTCAATGTAGATTTGTTACATCCATATTTCTTACCATTGTTTGACACCTCAAATGATGTTGAACACCTTCAGAGTGAAGAACTAAATCCAAACACCACTATTCTATTGAACACAAATCAATTCATTAATGTCTTTTTCCAGACACTGAAAAATTAGCAAATTCCTCTCTATCATGTGGTATAAGCAAGATAGTTTCTTTATTAGGCAAGTGGTTCACTAGGGACCAATTTGCCAAAAGGTTTCCTCATTTGTTCCCGAATCTTGCTACAATGGGGCTCATTGCTTTTGAAGTGAGACAATCAATCTGACTAACATCCGAGGGCATCTAGATGGCAATTGCATGGTCGAATCTAGGAAATATTAAAAATCTAATTTATTGATATTTTATATTTCAGAAAATTACATTTTCAAAGGCCTTCGAATCAAAATTGCCCCGAAACTTTTAATGGTTGCTTAGGAGGAGAGACGAAGGTTGGCCTTCAGAGCAACTTAAGCTAAGTCTCTTTGAGACCTTTCCAACACCTCACTATTTAGATTTCTCCCAATGGCTAGGAGTTATGACTTCACCGAGTTAGGGTACCATAGTAAATTTTTAATTTGTAGTTAATTTGTTCTCATCTAACAATCCATTTAAACTTCTAAGACAGGGGTCATCGCCAAGAACAGTGATTCTTCGATTTCCATTGGGAACCCTAGTTTACTATCTTTAGTAAGTTTTCTAGTTTGGCATTGTAAATCTATAAATTGGTTGATTTTGAAGCAATGTAACAAAGCAAAAGGCATGCATCTCTTCTATAGAGTTTGTCAGGTTAAGGCATGCATCTCTTCTATAGAGTTTGTCAAGTTAAGGCATGCATCTCTTCAATAGAGTTCATTAGGTTTGTATGAGCTCTCAATTATAATAATGTTATCTTGTTTAGCTTCAACAATTGTCAATTTATATTATGCTTGCTTTGTCAACTATTGATTACAATACATTCAACTCCTCAATGGTGTATTGTCCTCTGAATTCATAGCATAATTTGGATCAAGTACATTTGAAGTAGGTTGTGCAAGATGGGGAGATAGCACACAACATTGTGAGCTAGGGACTACATGAAAAGCAAGGGAATATGGGACACAAAGACCGACAACACTCATGGTTAAGCCAACATGGGAACTACCACAATACGAGGCATGTACAAGATATGCCTACACATATGATCTACACATTTTTGGGTGGTGCAATATTGCTCCAACCCAAGGATGCTTCTGCATCATTTACCAAGGAAGAAATTTGAACAATGGGACTTCAAAGATTCAAGCATATGAAATGCACCCTAATGTATACCAAGTTTCTAGAGTTCCTAGCTATGGTCTACTAAGGTTTCTTTTATATGCCTCAACTTCACATACAACCACCTCTTCACAAGTACTTAAGGCAAAGGGGATGTTAATGAACCTACAAGTCAACCCCTAATAATTATCTCTCTACCCTACCTTTTTTTATTATGTAGATCTAATTTCTCACCATAGACTTGTTACTTCATTGGTGTGTGTTATTAATTACCTTACTACCATATTGTCTTATATGTATCTCTAGGCTTAACTATCATTTACCTTTATACCTTACATTTTTAGCCCCTAGCTTAATTGTCATTTACTTTGTTGTCTTACACACTTCTCGACAATTGTCAAATGTTTGCCTTGTACCTTTTCTCCTATTAGAAGGTTTATATTATTAGAGAACTTCATCCTAGTGTGTACATCTTCTACCACAATTACATATGGAAGAGCAAGATACATTGTGCACATGTGGGAAGGTTGCTTGCATTGGTCTTGAGAAGGTTATGTTTTTTATAACTAAGTCATGGGAATTCACCCTTATTACATATGCACGAGTCTACTTCAATGCTAGTAGAATCTATGACAATTTAACAAAGTTTCTATAAGATAACCAAGACTAACATTCTTTAGCATCATTTATACTTCAAAGGGGTTTTGAATGCATTGCCCTCCTTTAGTTGGTCTTGAGTTACTATGGCAAAGGAAAAATCCCTCCCATCAAGAGACAAAGATACTCCCAAGATTAATTGTGGTTGCTGAATAGTAGAGCAAATTGTGTTTTGCTCAACATCTCACGAATAATATAACAATTGATATGAGGATTAAAAAGGCTTATTCGATGAAAAAGGTGAAATTTCCATTTGTTATATTTTTATTTAGTTGCTTATGTTGTTGACAAAGCTCCCATTAACAATACTAATCACTTAATACCTAGAAATATTCCTAGGTCCTACCTCCATAACTAAATTTATTTTTTCTCTTCATTGGATTCAAAGTTTCAACTTTGATTTATTGTGCCCTTATTGATTGCATTCAATCAATATAAGAAACATTGACTTCAACTAGAACAATTTCTATTCCCTCCGACGTTGAGGACCAATGAACTAGTCTTTTCTAAGCTTTTATGCCAACTTCTTGTTGAATGTTCAAATTAGAAGCTTTTCAACCTTTAGATAGAGATGCGTTCATAGTTTCCATGTACAATATCTTTAGTTAACTTCTGGTGATCTTTTGCAGCCTACATGGAAGCAAGAAATCAATCCTTATATTGTCCTATTTACAAAGATTATGGAACTTCCTATTATTTCTCGAAGCCATGAAGAATTTTCTATTTAGATTTGGGTGGAGGATTTGACACAAGAATAATAAATGGTTTAAGAACTTGATCAAACACTATTAACCTCAATCTTAAGGATAAACTTGTTTTGTAAGAACTTGATCAAACACTATTAACCTCAATCTTAAGGATAAACTTGTTTTGTATGAGCTCCATTAAAAACTCTCATCTTCTTTGGATTCAAACTTGATAGTTAAAAAGCCCTATGAACAAACATAAGTAGAATGTTCCCATAAACACAATGCCCATGTGCATAGGAAAGTCCTAGTCGGCAATACTACATCCTAGCTTTGAAACCTTAAAAGAAGTAGCTTTCTTCGTAGCCTTCTATGCAATCTTGAGGAGCAACATTAATAATAGATAAGGTTCTCTTTCATCTACAACAATCAGCTTGCTCATTAAGAGTTTAATTATCCATGAGGCAATTTACCATACATCTATGCATGGGTTTATTTCAATTAGAGAACTTATAATGGTGTGATACATTCCTACAATGTGTACCTGAGATTAATATTTTTGGTTCTACTTCAACCTCAAAAGTACTTGAACCGCATTGCCCTTGTATAACTAGTTGGTTGCCATTATAACAAAGGAAATATCTATTGTGTTAATTGACAACCTACTTCCTGTGTCGTTTGTATTTGATTTAAACATCATACAATTTCTATATTTTTAATCTTTCTTTTTGTTGAAGTCAATGAAGTCAAACTTGATAACTAGATGCAAGTCTTTGTTGCGGTTGGGTAGGGGATAGGTTATGTGAACGACGTTCTTGGGGAGCAATCTCATACGGTGTTGGCTTCTGGGGTCAGCTTGGGTGTCTGCGACCATTCTGGTAATGTCGATGTTGTTGGTGGGTCTGCTGTGGGGCTTCAGGGCCCTAACGGCCCTAGAAAATCTTTCTCAACCGCTGTTGCTGGTACTGGTGCTCGGACCCGCTCACCACGGCTCAGTTCTCGGCCTATCCCTTATGCCCGGGAGTCCCTGTTGTGGTGTGTGGATCAGAGGTCACTGAAAATAAAGAATTCTATCGTAATGCATGGGTGATTTGCAAATTTAATGGATTATGGCCCTCTCTGCCCAATCTCCACACTTGGGTTATGGAGTCTTGGAAGCCACTTGTTGAAGGTAAGATTGAGTTGTTTTCTTGTGCAAGAGGATTCTTTATTGTGACATTTGCTTCTTCAAAGCAGCGAGACTTAGTTCTCGATGGCAGAGTTTGGTTATGGGGGGAGCACTCCCTCTTCATCAAACCCTGGACTCTCTCCTTAAATCCCCTGACTGAGCCGCTTTACATCAGACCTATCTGGGTCCGTCTCCCAAATCTCCCTCTCCAGTTTTGGGAGGATTCTTGCTATGAGAGCATAGGCAATGCTATTGGTCGGTTCCTTAAGTGATTCCACAACCTCCTTCATGGGGCATTCCATGATTGCCCACATCCTTGTGGACATCGACTTGTCTAGACCTCTTCATGGGGATGTGGTCTTGATGGTTGGGGAAAGGCCATGAAAATAACTAACTGATTATGAGGGTATCCCTTTTAGATGCAGAAGGTGTTTTGCTACCGAACATTTGGCCTCTGGTTGCCCTCTCTCACGCCGCAAGGGAGCTGCAACTTGGTGGAAGGATGCTCTCCTGGATCACCTGACGATCGGTGCTTCTCAAGAGGACGGTTCGTCTCGAGGGGGGGTTCCTCTGAGGAGGTTGAGGTCCCTTCTGGGACTGCTACTGTGGGGGTGGTGTTGGCTGCTGCTGCAGATCTCTCGCTTTCTCTGGATCCTCCTGAACACTTATCTGCTCATTTGTCGACTCCTCCGGTTTCAGACAAGCCCACTGCTTCCATTATGGCTTCATCTTCTTCGGTCTTGCCTTCCTCGGGCTCAGCGTCCCTTTATGCGAATTCTTTAGCATTTAGTGGGGTTTTCCTCGAGCCCTCTTTGTTCAAGCCTTCGGGAGAGGTTTCCCTCTCTCTTGGTGTTGTTGACCCTAGTTCTAAATCCTCCTGGACAGTGGTTCAACGTAGGAAACGTGGTCCTTTGCTATCCAGTGGCAAGGGAGTCAAATTTGCTAGGTGGAGATCTGGTGTGGTGTAGATCCTTGTTGTTTGTTCTCTAGCTAGGTTGTTGTGCCTCTGTTGTCAGTCTGTTGTTCTTGGTCTGTTGTTTCTAGATTCAGGTTCTTCTGGTTGTTGGTTTCCTACAGCTTGGCTGCAATTGTTTTGTTCTGTCCCCTGTTTTTTTGCCCTTGTGGCCTCGTTTGTAAAGGGTTCAGCGTCTTGTTAAGCTGCTTATCTTTATCAAAAACTAGATGCAAGTCTTAAGTTTAACATCACTAATGGTACTATTTTTATTTTGTTTATTCGACATCCTATGTCCTCTGTAACAATGCTTCTTCTTTAACATTTTGCTCCAACATATTCAGTGTAACGAATTATAAAAATGGCAATTGAGCAAGAGTTTGATGTGTTTTTGAATGGCGTTGTTGCACCTGCAAGAGACACTGGATCTAGGCACACTTTAGAGCGAGATGTCCATCCTTCTGTCCCGGATGCTCAGGTCTCTCAAGATTTGTATGCCCTTTTTCCTAGGGTTGCTTTGGGTCCAGGCATTGGTCCTTCCTCTTCCCCTGTTCACGACAAGAGTCCCTCCGCTGCACAAAATCTTGTGGGTTTGGGTCCTGATTTGAATGCCATTCTGTGTGCTCAAGGACGGCCTCAGAAATCTTTCTCTGAGGTGGTGAATAACTCGAGAGCTCAATCCCACCCAACTCAGCGTGGGGTCTCTTGGTCATTGCCTTGTGCTAGCTCATCCCCAATGGTGATGTGTGGCCAAGAAGTCTCAAAAAATGAGTTCTATCTCAAACGTGGGGTGATTTGCATATTTGAATGGCGTTGCACCTGCGAGAGACACTGGATCTAGGCACAGTTTGGAGCGAGATGTCCATCCTTCTGTCCCGGATGCTCAGGTCTCTCAAGATTTGTATGCCCTTTTTTCCTGGGGTTGCTTTGGGTCCAAGCATTGGTCCTTCCTCTTCCCCTGTTCACGACAAGAGTCCCTCTGCTGCACAAAATCTTGTGGGTTTGGGTCCTAATTTGAATGCCATTCTGTGTGCTCAAGGACGGCCTCAAAAATCTTTCTCTGAGGTGGTGAATAACTCAAGAGCTCAATCCCAACCAACTCAGCGTGGGGTCTCTTGGCCATTGCCTTGTGCTAGATCATCCCCAATGGTGATGTGTGGCCAAGAAGTCTTAAAAAATGAGTTCTATCTCAAGCGTGGGGTGATTTGCATATTTAATGGTTTTTGGCCATCTCTTCTTGATCTTCACAGATGGGCCATGGATTCATGAAGCCGCTTGTGGATGGTACGATTGAGCTCTTCCCCTGTGAAAGGGGATTGTTCATAGCGACATTTGCTTCTACGAAGCAACGGGACTTAGTGGTCAACGCCAGAGTTTGGTTGTGAGGTGAGCATTCTCTCTCCATCAAACCTTGGATTCCTTCCTTCAATCCTCTCTGAGCCACTAAATATTAGACCAATTTGGGTTCGTCTCTCGAATCTATCTCTCTAGTTTTGGGAAGATTCATGCTACGAGGGCATTGGCAATGCTATTGGTCGCTTCTTGAAGGTAGACTCTACTACCTCTTTGATTGGACATACTATGGTCGCTCGCATCTTAGTGGATATTGACATCTCCAATCCCCTTCATGGAGATGTAGCTTTGATGGTTGGGCATAGGCCTTGGATGCAACAATTAGGCTATGAAAGTCTCCCCTTCATATGCAGACAGTGTTTCACTATTGGTCACTTGGCCTCTGGTTGTCCTCTCTCTAGCCGCAAGGGTGCTGCAACTTGGTGGAAGGATGCTCTCCTTGATCACTTGACGGTTAGCGCTTCCTAGGAGGTTGTTTCCTCTGAGGAGGATAGTTCCTCCTATGAGAATGAGCCTTCCTAGGAGACTTTGACCGCCCCCCAGTGGAGGTGGACGATGTTAACCCCTCAACTTCTCTGACCACTTCTGATATATCTTCGGCTCCTTTGTCGACCCCTTCTGCTTCAAGTTGGATTGTTGCTTCGTCGATTCCTACTTTTTCTTATGTGATGCCGGCTTCTGGTTCAATGCGAGATCTCTTTGGTTGTGACATATGTTGAGGGTCCCCTCCTCTCGCCTCGCTCGGAGGATTTGGACTCAGAGTTTTCCTAGATAGTGGTTCAGCGGAAAAAAAAAAAAAAAAAAATCTCCCCAAATCTATTGTTGCTTCACGATCGAGGGTTAAGGGAGTTAAATTTGCTTCCTCGGGATCTGGTGTTGTTTAAATCCCTTGTTTTGTTCTACAACTAGGCTGTTGTTTCTTGTTGTTTTTGTGTTGTTGCTAGCATGTTTGTGGTTTGTTTTGTTCTGCCCTGAAGGCCTTTGTGTAAAAGGGATGAGCACCCTGGTTTGCTGCTTATCTTAATCAAAAACATCACTAATGGTGCTACCCATTCAATATATCAAGACATTCCTATCTCTTGACCTTTGACACTGCAGATTTATGTTAAAATACTACTAAGACACCTATAGACAGTAAGCAGTATCGTACAATTACTTTATGATACTACTTCATTTAAAATTCTAACCATTCAAAATTTTAACCTCCGATCTGAATTCACTATTTTCTTAATATGACTATCCAATCTGAGCAGGTGGAATATCAGAAAGATTGCAATATACCCGGTGGTCTTTTGAAAAAGGAAATTGCGTGTCAAATTAACCACTAATTAATTAGACATTATATCCATTTTAATTTTCAAAATGAACATTACGAAAAAGTCCTAAAGAGTTGCTGAACTATGAAAATTTGATTTTTAAAAAAATAATAACCACAACTAACAAGCCAAATCCAACTACTCTGATTGGTAATTGCTTTCAACTGAAATATTTGAAAATTTTAAGCGTTCCCACTTTCAGTTAACCTAATATACTTAAATTCTTTCGAGTGTTCACATATTATGTGCTTAGAACCATGTAAGCAAAGCCCAAAACCCTCTCTTTGCAAAAACAATAATTTCAGACTCACAAAGTCCTATGTTGCAAAACAATTTATAGAACCGTATATGATTAAGCTTCTTATGTTGGACTGTGTAGCTAGACAAAAATCAGGCCAATGTTAGCTAATGGCACGCACCTGCGGATATTAATATACAATTAGGATATAAATGTCACAGTTCTAAATAAGCATTGTGCTTCTCCATGTCTAGGAAAATTAGACAATGTACCTGGTGAATGTCGCATGCAGATATTAATAACAACTAAAATATCATTGACAGAATCTAAATATGCTCCGTCTTATATTGTGCTTCTCCATATCTAGAAAATTAGTTCAATATGACTAGTGTCACACACCTGATGATATCAATACAGAATTAGAATAGCATTGTTATAGAAACTAAGTATACATCATTTTATATTGTGCCTCTCAAGATCATCTAAATCTCATTACATTTGCAAGAAGGGAACAATGTCACTCCAATAGTCGAACGGGGGTAAAAATGACTATTGAAACATTGAATGGCCTAACGGAACAGGATTGTGGAGAGGAGATAAAACTACCACAGATCTTAGGCAGATCTGACATGCACTGGGAGGTACCCAAAGGGCTTCAGGTGCCAATGCCTGTGTTTACACACATGATTGGCACATCAAATCTTGGAATACCCAAATTCAGGTAAAGGTTGGCTCTGGGTGCATTATCAGCATCAGCTCACTCATATGCTTTGTGTGGATTCAACATTAATTCTTACAAATACTTCCCACCCCCAGGTTGTAGGACGTGCCAAATTAATTTCAAGCAATTGAAAAAATATTTTAAATTCCGAGTACACACTTTGATCCCCATTATAGTAGCACCTATAATATAGGCACTAGGCTCAGAATTCTGTGTCTAATGTGATGTTCAAATCCCAATATGTTACTCGTGTATTTTTAACCTATATTTCTATATATAAAAAGCAGGCAACCATTTAAATGTTGCTTGGACTGCCTAGTTTTGGATCCTGCAAAAAGGGTAGAATGAGAACAAAAGCAATATTTGGTATATCAGTAAGACAAAGAAACTGAATCTGCCCACTTGTACTGGAAAGCAAGACTGCCATTGATACACAATGAAGAGATTGCTTGTGTACTGTGCTAATCTTCGTAGGGATATTGCCTTTGTGTCAACAATAGATTGCAGCTAAAAAGAAAAGAAGGAAAAACGAGGCCCAGCAACAAAAAAATGTGTTTGCAGTAACAGATATGTCAAGTGTAACAATTAAAACAGAACTATAAAGGAAATGTGCCAATAACAAATTGCCAGGGCAAGGTCTAACACCCAAAATTATTACCAAATTCAACAGTGTAAAATCCTGACATAAAATGCTGATGCTGATATCAAAAGTCCATAAAAATTGGATATTTGATGTAATCATGTATACCAAGAGGAAAAATGCCTAAATGTGGCACATTAACGTAAAACAGCTAAAAGACCTACCAGATTTGTACCATCATGTTCCACCATACTCAAAAACAGCAATATTTATGTACCGCCACAGGTCAGCAAGTCAACATGACTTATAAGATATTTGTTACAGTGTATGATGTCATTTCACTGTACCATCAATCGACTAAAACCCAAGACTGACTATTCTGCAAACCTTTAAGGTTGCATGCATAAATTGAAAACCAACCTCCTACAGCTCAAAAGCTGATAAACCTATTACAAAATTCTGTAATGAACAAGGTGAGCAAATAGAATGCAACATCACAAGGGAAGACAAAATCCAGTTATATTAATTGCATTATACTTGCCTCGACCTCTAGAGTATTTTTGATCAACCGGCATGACCAGCCTTCTATTTGCCTCAGCCTGTACAACATTCCCATAAACTTGAATAACCATCAACCAGCTAGATATATCTACTATTAGAAGAAAACCATCAAGTACACAATCATGTATACAACTACTCTTGAGATAACCATCAACTACTGATTTATCATTTATATCTATCAACTAGTTAGTTAAATCTACTAGCATATGAAAAGAAATTATGTTTTTGAAAATCCCCCTGCTCAACTTTGCAAAGGCATTACCTTGCCCTTGATTTTCCCTTTGATCAAGACATAACAACTCAGTTTGTTCCTTCTATTGGCCATGGGAAAGGTTCCATTTCACCCCTCTGCGTGGGAGGGCTTCCCTGTGCCCCCATCGTATTGCTTTGCTGTCCCTGCATTGCTTCTCTAAGAGGCACATAATCTCTATGCTCTCCTAGAATTGGACCTTTATTATCCACAGGTGGCCTGTAGCCTTGCTGGTCTCCCTGCATATTTGGCCCTCTTCCATCCATAGGTTGCCTGTAGTCTTGCCGGTCACCTGATGGAACTGGGCCTCTTCCATCCATAGATGTTCTATAATCTTGTCCTCTTCCATCCACAGCTGATGGCCTATAATCTTGTCCACTTCCTCCATCCATTGGTGGCGGTCTATAATAGTCTTGCCCTTGTCCACTGGCAATCGGTGGCTGCCTGTAATAACTTTGTCCTCTTCCTCCATCCATTTGTGGTGGCCTGTAATCTTGCCCTCTTCCATCCATTGGTGGCGGTCTGTAATCTTGCCCTCTTCCGTCCATTGGTGGTGGTCTGTAATCTTGCCCTCTTCTGTCCATTGGTGGTGGCCTATAATCTTGCCCTCTTCCATCCATTGGTGGCGGTCTGTAATCTTGTCCTGTCCCATTCATTGGTGGCGACCTGTAGTAATCTGGCCCTCTACCATCTCCTGGTTGTGGCCTGTAATAATCTTGACCTCTTCCTTCCATTGGTGGAGGCCTGTAATAGTCTTCTCTTCCTTCCATTTGTGGTGGCCTGTAATAATCTTGTCCTCTTCCTTCAATTGGCGGTGACCTGTAATCTTGTCCTCTTCCATTCATTGGTGTTGACATGTAATCTTGTCCTCTTCCATCCATTGGCGGAGATCTGTAATCTTGTCCTCTTCCATCGATTGGCGGAGCTCTGTAATCTTGTCCTCTTCCATCCATTGGTGGAGGCCTGTAATCCTGTCCTCTTCCATCCATTGGTGGTGGCCTGTAATCTAGTCCTCTTCCATCCATTGTTGGTGTCCTGTAATCTTGCCCTCTTCCATCCATTGGTGGCGGCCTATGATCTTGTTGGTTACTGGTCAAGGGACCCCTTCCATCACTAGCTGACCTCTGATCTTGTCCATTTCCCTGCATAGACATCTCCGCTGTGGTATCTTTGGCACCAACTGGTGGGAGAGGGTTCCTGTTAATTTGCACATCTCTCCTTTCCAAAGGCATTGAATCTCTTCTTCGGTTTCGGGGCCTGTCCCTTCCAGTTGACCTATTGTTATAGGTTTTTGTATCTGGTATAATTACCCCGTTGATGTACTTATCCCCAACTGCAATACACCACCAAGAATACAATAGCCAAAATGCATAAAATATCTAATCCCCAAAAAGAAAAAAAATACCACTCAGATACCAAATAAAAATGCTCACCACCATAGGTTTTGTTTATGGGATCACCATAAGAATCAGGCAGCACCCACTCAACGCCAGGTTCCTCTGAAGATAAACAACAAGTTCAATTAGACAACTCAAAGTTTGGGGAGATATTTGCCTAAAGCTAAATGCAAAACAGAGACTTAATTCAAATAGCACCAAGCAGTAAAGTGAAGCTCACTTACTCTTGATCTTTTCCGAAAGCTCCTCTGAAATCTCGCACATAAATCCTTGGTAAGTAGTTGTGGATAACGCATATATTCTTTTTTTTGCCTCTTCTTCACTGCATGCAGAAAATACAGGAAGCACAAACTTATTTTAACATATAATCTGCCAATTCTCTTTACTATAGCCAAATTAAATTGGATTACTTCATTGTTGTTTTCTGAAATTCATGCGGGAAGGTTTCTGTTATTTATCGTAGAATGGTTTGAGGAGATAATTTTTAGGGCTCTGATTTTGGTTCTCAGGAAATGGATTTTGAACTCTGGAACTCCGCATTGTATAATTTTTTAAATATCAAAATATATCAATTACTTTTATATTATAAAAATAATTGTTATACTTTAACTAGGAATCAGTTGGATTTGTTTTTAATCTCAACAGCTGGAAGTTTGCCTAAAGAATAGTCAATCTTATAAAAAGATTTTGTTACTGCACCATTTTCTTTGAAGTTTCTGAATGATTAACAGTATACCAGCACATGCTGTCGACAATAAAATACAGGCCCAAGGTCTGGATTATTTATGTCAAAAAGTTAAACCTAATAAGGAGGAAACCAGAATAGTTGTGGTCGATAACATATACATAACAGAAAGATTTCAAATAATTTTACACATTCATATGCACCATAATCTCAGTCTACTCATATATTCATATCATATGTTCTTTATACAATATACATTCCGTACCGCAAGCATAGATATATATATATCATATATGCTTGGGTGGTGCTTCTGCTTATATTACATTCATTAGATATATTTTCTCTTGTTCTTCTATTCCCCCTCTTTCGCCTTACGGTATATTTGGTTGCTCATATAGCCTCTTGATAAGTAGAGATGTGTCCTTCTGTATATCTTCATGACTTATCATCCTTCAAAAGGTACCGCTCATCATCAGATGTTGCCGCAATGGCCTTACGGTGATTGTAACTTGATCTGTTCAGGTTCCTGTTCCTTGTCTGCCAACATCCTCCCGGGACCTAATTCATTGTCTTGTCTTCAAGACAACCTGCCTCTATTCAAAAATAGATTCAATTCTCTCAAAATATTTGCTAATGTTGGGTTCTCCAATATCAAAATCTTCCTCAAAATTTCGGCAACCTATTAAGATCCATGGTTAGGGTAGCAGATGTTTACAGGTGTTATTTATCTGCACATATGAATGTTCCCAAGTGAACATAGTATGTTGAATTCATTGTATCCACACTCAAATATCAATATATGATCTTTCTACTGAGATCAAAGTAGCTGGCTCTGTTAATGTAGGAATTGTCTGCTTAATATTTTGGAGAAGCCTTGATAATAATGATACATGGATGTTTACTTCTAACTCCATCTCCTTCATTTGTGCTATTGACTTCATTCTTTGTTCATTTAATTGACTATGTTGTGATTGAAGGCCTCTCAATTGTTGGTGTTGTGAGCCATCTAAATCATTCGTAATATTGTAGTTCCCTGAGAGTAGCGGAAGTTGGGTCTCCAAGTTATCTATTTGAACCTTCTGTGACATAGTGATTTGCAGCCAATTCATGCAATTGGTCCAATGTGGAAACATTATTGCAGCTATCTTCCAGCTTCTTGACTTGTTTATCCAAATCTTTCCAACCATTCCTCCATTTTTGTTGCATGTGGCTTAGCTTTTCTATTTCATAATCAGTGATAATTTGTTCTTTTAGTTTTTCCTATTCCCAATCATTAATCTGTTCTAACAAACTTTGTACCACTCCTTCCAATTGTGTTATCGTGGTTGCAGAGGAGTTCACTTGAATTTGTGGTTGGTGTTGTATTAACATTATCACCTTCTCCATGCCTTCTTCAAATGTGACATATTTGTTCATCAAATCTTGTCTTGCACTATTGTCAAATGCTTCACTTAACTCTAACTTTTGGAGTGGTGAAATCTACTTGTGGCCCCGTAGGGGTGCTAAGGAATATGTTTGAGCTCATTGTGACTACTGGAGCTACTTGTTTCTATCGAGCCATATATTCCTTAATTTTTCTTATTGGGTCGCTAGTTGGTTGTCTTATTGGAGTGACCAACTGTGTTGTAGTATCCTCTATCTCCTTTTCTGTTTCTTTGTCCTTTTCTAGTCATTCTGCCTTTTCTCCCCCTACTTCTTTTTGGAGACTATCCCCAGTCTCAGTGTCCAATGTTTTTAGTACTGTTCAATTTGTTCCATTTGTTCATCTTCTTTCTGCTTCTCCTGACTTTCTGTCAATATTCTTTTTCAACCATTGGCTGCTATAGCGTATAAGGTGGTGTCCTTAGGCTCTTCCTTTTTTGGTTGCCCGGTCTGAATGACTATGCTGTAGGCATGTTGAGCTGCTACAGCTGCCTCTTCATGTAATTTTTGTTTGAATCTATCATTTCTAAGAATCATAGCCAAAGTATCTACCCTATGCTTTGTTCTTAGCTCCTGATCTTGAAGAGCTTGTACTTGGCTTCTTGTTTTTGGTGAGAGATTGAGGTCTATGGCTACCTCCTCCATTGCTTTATTCTTCAGTGAGCTGTCTAACTTACAAGCTTCTTCCCTTTGTAGGGCCCCCTGATTTTGTAGAATTGTCCTTAACTCCACCAGAAATTCTTCAATGATTTGGTCTATGGAATACAGGCTAGTAGATATGAAGCCCATCATTGCTTGGATTATGATTTTCTTGTTGGTTGTGGTGGCAAAAAAGATAAGACTTGGCCACTTCAAGTGGTCTTCCTGCTATATAAAGAGACTTAAGCAACTTTTGTTCATCTAGTATAGGTTCTTGTGCTCTTGTGTCACTTGGTGTCTTGTTCTTTTCTGTGGTATATCTGCTTTTGGAGTTTCTTCTTCCCCCTTTGAGGAGCTATCATACTGTACTAACTTTTTATGTGCTTTTTATTTTTGCCATTTTGGCTTCCCTTGTCGTTCTTTTGTTTCTTTCTTCTTCTCTGAGCTCATTTGCAGTAGAGTTTCTGTGATTTCCTCTACTGGAGACTTAGCTAGCGAAGGAGTTGCTTCAATTTGAATTATTTCCTCTTCTGTCTATTTTCTTTTCTTCCCCTTCTTTTCTTTTTGCGGTTGCTCTTCTGTTACCTGCTGTGTCACCAATTTCTCTTTTTGTGGTGGGGTACTCCCACTAGTAGACCCTAAACATTCTAATATCCTTTTGCCCTATTCTTTTGTTGATTGAGTACTTTGTTGTTTAGTAACATCCGCAACTTTTGGTGGAGGATCATGCTTTGCTCTAGTTTCATTTATGCTCTTCTCTTTCCTCTTGTCAATCTTCTCCTAAGCATCCTTTTTAGCCTTCTTATCAATGTACTCCCGCCAGGTTCCAAACCTTTCTACGATAGGGTCCAATAGTTGGTCGGTTGCTTCATATAGGAGTGGTGGCACTAAGAAAGTGTGTGGTTCCACAGCTTCCAAATGAATGTAGTCTTTATCTACAAACAAAAACCACATCATTCTCCAATTTTTGTGCAACTCCACAGCTCAATCTTTCTCTTTCTTGCATCCTTGCTTGGAATTTGGAGAAGAGTGACTCATACCCATACTTACAAATAGTTGCATCTAGGAACCATCTATATTCTCCTTCATTTGATTCACAATGGAGGTACCTGACCTCCATGTAAATTTGTTGATCCCAAGTAATTCTCTTAGAAAATATAAGGCTAGACAAAATTATCAATGAACCATACCTGAATTCATGATGGCTTTTCTTTGTCTTCTCCAAATTATCCATTAGTTGCTCTCGTAGGGTTTTGCAAAGGTCGTATTCCTTCCCATTGGTGACCATCTCATATGTGGCATGGATGTAGGTTGGTGGAGCCAAATCTTCTCTTCCGATATGAAAAATCTTGTAACGCAATACATTTTGTGGCATACCTGACACTAAGATCCCAGATTTTACTAATGGTGAGGAACTGCTCATCAAATGTTGCTCCTGTCAATGCAGTGATGGATTTGTTATCCACTTTCTTGGGGTTTTCTCCTTTGTCACATAGCCTCATTACCCTTTTGATTGTTTCTTTGGTGATGAGAAAGGGCTTACCGAGGTACGTGAATTCTCCATGAATGCAACTCAGCACCAACAGGATCCATTTGTGGTCGTTGTTGGAATTTGGAAAATTTTCCCAAATATTGAGTTTGAGCTTTCCAATGTTCTATTTTGGCGCCAACAATTTGTTGGTCACATGATTTCTAAGGGTTTCGCTTTCTTTTCCAAAGTTTGTATGGTCAACCTCTGTTAGCTTGGCCTGGATATATTTTCAAATGTCTTCAGCATAAACAACTTCAGCAAGTTCCAGGTCATTCTCCATGGCCTTCCATGGAAATGGTTTATACACTAGTCTTTTGATGTCTTTGGCATCAAGGAGTTGTGGAGCAGATGTGCTTTTCATGGCTTGAATTGTTTCAACTTCCTTTATTTTTCCAACTTCCATCTCAATCTCGATGCATAGCTATTATGCAATCACTCATGCACTTGCTTTTTGGTTTGTGAGTTTTGCACTACACTTCACCTCTTTTTATAGTTTTTTTGGTCATCATGCTGACATTATGGTTCAAGTCATTGTTATTTGACTCTTTGACCACACTGTATTTCTTGTTGAAGGTTGACTTACTTTACACACTAAGTATTGTTTATAATACACTATGATACATAATAGTTAATACAAAATGTATTTTTAGGGTTTTTTTCAATTTTTTACTTCATGTTTTAATTTGCTTTGTAGTAAGGTTTTAATCGAGCTCCATTTACATACCCCTCTGGTAGTTCATTTGTCAAAGTTTTTAATTTTACTGCACCAATTGGTTGTATATGGTCTATGTTGTAAGGTCCCAAATACCACATTTTCAGTTTGCCCAATTTCTTAAGCTTATTGTCTAAGTCACAAGGTTAGAATTCAAATTCGAATTCGGCAACCATGAAATTCGAAATAAATTCGGCAAGAAAAAAATTGGAAAAAAAATTCATGATTAAATTCGCCTTACATAAATTTGAATTTTTTTTAAATATGTAAGTAATATATGTACAAAATTATTAAAATGGTTTAACATTACTAAATAGATTTGAAATCTTTATAACACATTTATAAATCATGATAAACTTATCAAAGTTAAACCATAACAAAATATGAAATTACTATTATAAATAATAAACAAAATAAAAAATATTATAAATAATAAATTTGATTTAAAAAACATATAACTATTTTAAGAACATTTTCTTTTACTATATAATTATTAATAATGATTAATTTTCAAATCAAAATAAGTTAAGTATAATTATTCATTATCCTACCGAAACACATATTACATTATCTATTTTCGTAGATAACCTAATTATTGGCCAATAGGCTTTTATATGTGAGCATTATAGTGCTCGGAATTGCCTCACGCCAAAAAAAAAAATCACGCCGGAAAATTTTCTGAACTCCTCGGTTGTTCCTATCGGCTATTCCTTGAACGTCCTATGGGTGCAAGTGCTAGTTTATATCATGCGTTTGGAAACCCGCAGCAAGAGAAAATCAAAATCACAATGAGCGCTGCAGACCCATGACTGTGTCGACCCTAAAAAAAATGTTTATTTTCAATATATTTTATTTAAAAAAAAAATCCAGCCCATTTTCCGTACGAACACAGTGCAAATTTAGACAAATTTTTTATAATGCTTTGAGGTTCGCTATCCGAAATTCGGCGAACACTGTGACTTAGCTTATTGTCATATAGTAACACTATATCTCCTAGTTCTAACTACTTGGTTTAATTGTTGTCATCACGCCATGCCTTCTGTTTCCTCTTTTCTTGCATTTGGTTGTGTGCCACAAGTAATCGGTTCTCACTTAGCTTCTCCAGTTCTATTAATCTTTCTTCCAGAGATTCTTCTTCATTCAACCTTGTGGTTATTGTGTAATGTCCCAGGGTTGTCTGAGGGTTTTATACCTAGGGTTTAAGACTAAATGAAATGTTATTTAGTAACAGGATTCATCACCCACACGCTCAACTACAACAATGTAATTTTAATTCCAGATCCTCAATACAAACAAATTAGAAACAAACTCAATTTGGCCTGAAATGTTGTATTCTGTCAGCACTAATAATTCAAATATCACATACAGGTATTGTCATTAGTATTAACAGTCAACTCTAATGATAATTCGCCAAACAGAGATTCAGATCTGAAACTATAAATATAGTTTCAGATCTAAATCTCTGTTTGGCGAATTATCATTAGAGTATAGCCAGCACTATAATAATCTCACCAAACGGTTCTGGAAACATACATATATAAACTGTCCTGGCAAGTTCCAAGCGCTACTGGTATGCCCTTCATACAATGACTTAGAATGTAAACAGGATTAGATTCATATAAGGAAAATCTTGCCTTGCTTGTCTAGCCTCCTAAAATTGTGTGATCCGATTTCTTTAACTCAGCCCGTCATGCCCCCGCTTTTTTAATCACCTCAAGAAGGATCACAGCCCTTAAAAACATGGGCATTGCAATCCCAACAAACATTGAAGGCATTTAAAACATTAAACTATGTTTAACAAAGGTGATTGTTAGAAAAGTAGTTAAGTAAAATCAAGAATTAAATAAATTAAATCCAAAGGATGAATAAGACAAATTAATTAATTAATTAAATCCAAAGGCAGAATGCAATCCCAACAAACATTGAAGGCATTTAAAACATTAAACTATGTTTAACAAAGGTGGTTGTTAGAAAAGTAGTTAAGTAAAATCAAGAATTAAATAAATTAAATCCAAAGGCAGAAAAAGACAAAGGATGGATAAGACAAATTAATTAATTAATTAAATCCAAAGGCAGAAAAAGACAAATTAATTAAATCCTCATAAAGGCAGCGATCATCCCTTAACAAAAGGTCATGCCTTTCTAAAAGGATATTACTCTTCAAAAGGATGTCCCTCTTCATAGAGACATGATATGGTATTAAAGGAAGATAAATGGCAGTTAGAAATAAAGGATGGGAGGACAAGAAATAAAGGAATTCAGAAAAAGGCAATAAAAGAAAGAATATAAATATATCAGCAATGATATATATTCCAACCATACAAACAATTGATAACAGCAAAGAATGATATATTGCAGCCAATTGGACTGAACTTGAAATCCATCAAGAGGTACTTTATATCAATCATCTAACAAATTCCTAAGCAATCCATTTTGAAGTCAAGGCCTTCCAAGTTCACGAGAGATGAGGGGATGGGATGGCCCCCCCTCATGTTCTTATCAAGTAGGCCAAGAGATTGGCAAGGATGGCCCTTCCGTGCTCTTGAGCATAATGAAAGAGGATGGCCCTCTTGAGCTTGATCGAGGAGGATGGCCCTCCAAAGGTGGATTGGAAGCTTCAAGGCGAATGGCCCCCTTACATGCTCTCGGCAATATTGAGGACGACCCGCCTTAATATTGCTACTTGCAAGTATTCCTAAGAAATTCACTATGTGATTGGCTTTGAGGGATTGTGTTATGATGGATTGAACCAAATATTGTTTATACTATGATGTCTTGATCTAATTATGAATTATGCTATGATAGATGAATTTAATATGAATGATGCTATGAACTGAATATGATCTTAATTTTTTGATAACTAATATTTTATTAGTAGGCATGAGTTTTCCACAATCCACGACAATAAAATAGAGAGTGCTTCTGGATACAACTGTGTATGTTTTTGAAAAAACATACACAGTTGTATCTAGAAGCACTCTTTATAATATTTTAATATCAGATTTTAGTGAGTACTATTGTTTGCAGGTTAAGAAATCAAGAATATCCCAAAAAGGGACATTACATCACCCTATGGATCAGTTGGCCAGTTGCGCTTGGGTGAGAATGCGCTCTTGAGGCAATGGGGATTTGCTCAGCAGATGGTGTTTCCTTCTTGTATTGTCCCAAATTATCCTCCAACGCCTAGGAAATGAGGGTGGCGGGTATGAGGCGACCAATGTCTTCACCTGTTCGCTATCTTTCAATGGTATTTCACTAAGAATGTACACTATATGCTGCTGGTTTTGGCTTGCTGCTGGTTCCTCCACAATTGCGCCTTCACCTGAATGTAATTAACTTAATTTAAGCTCAAGTGCAGATCCTGAAATGGAAATGCTCAGAAGAGGCTTGGGGTTTCATCCTTGATGAAGTTTGCTACATCTGGTAGAATGAAGAAAATGCAACATAGTTCGATGCCTCCCAAGATCTCCATGAGCTCGCACTTATACCTAGCTGAAATAGGTCTCATGGTCCCTAATCTAGATGCCACCTATAGAAATTTGAATTTATTTAATTTATTTTATATTTTATTTTATATTTATTATATATGTATATATATTATTTAATAATAAGTCATAGGTGAGGAAAAGGGGACATGACAGTCCTCCCTTCACCAAATTGCTTGCCCTCAAGCAATTTCAGATTTGGATGATCAAAAATCTCCACTCCCTCCCATGTAGCATCTTCAAGTGGTAGATTCTTCCATTGCACCAAGTACTTTGTGATGACCTTATTTTTGAGCCTCCTCTCACTCACATCGATGATAGCTTCAGGCTCCAATATCAATTTACCCTCGTCATGAAGTGCTGGTAGCTCCAAGGAGGGTGTAACATGCTGTCCCAGTGCCCTCTTAAGGCATAACACGTGAAAAACATTGTGAATTCTGCTATCTTCCAGTAGTTCCAACTCATATGCAACCTCTCCTACCCTTTGTATGATCTTATAAGGCTCAAAAAATCTTTGCTTAAGCTTTTCCGCAACACTCCTCTTGAGAGAAGTATGTCTATAGGACTGCAACCTCAGAAAAAACATGTCTCCTACCTCAAAAGTCCTCTCCAAGTGGTGGCGAACAACATACATCTTTTGCTGATTTGGGGTCTCTTGTATGTTCTCCTTGAGTGTATTCAAAATGTCTAGACTTTGTTGCACCAATTCTCTAGCTCGAGGAACTCTATTGTCCAAAAGAATCAAATCCATGAAAGATAATGCATCATACCCATACAATGCCTTGAAAGAAGTCATACCTATAGACATGTGATGGGTGGAATTGTAGCAATACTCCCCGAGATAGAGCCACTTAATCCATGTTGTTTGCTGCCCTGTGACATAATTCCTCAAATACCCTTCGATCCACTTATTCACAATCTCTATTTACCCATCCGTTTGAGAGTGATAACTAGTACTAAGAGTCAACTCTCTATCAATCAATTGGAAAAGTTCTTCACAAAACAAACTAATGAATCTGTTGTCCTCGTCACTCATAATGTTCCTAGGCAGCCCATGTAGTCTAAACACCTCTCTAAAAATCAAGTCAACCACTTGTGGAACCTTATACTCTGAAGATATAGCATAAAAATTAGCATACTTAGTATGTCCACAAACACAAAAATGCAATCCTTACCCTCCACCCTCAAAAGTTCGGTGATAAAATCCATAGAAATGTTCTCCCATTTCTGATTTGGAATGGGTAGGGGCTGCAACAAACCAGCTGGAAATGTTTGTTCTATTGGCAAACCAAACACTCCCTAACATGCTTCAGAACATCTCCCTTGAAGCCTTGCCATAAGAATCGCTCTCTCACATGCCTGTATGTCTTGTAATACCCCTAATGACCAGCCAAATGGTGTATCATGACATGCTCTCAAGATCTTCTCTTTCATCCTCAATTCAGGGATAAGGTGCATCCGATCCTTGTAGAGTATGTAATGTCCCCCATCTAGCCCATCTGTCATGTCCCAATATTAAGGTTCTGTTTAAATTAAAGATTTAAACATATGATATACGATGATATTGTTTTCTTGAAATATGGTCAATTCAAATAATAATTGTATATAAAAAAAAAATAATATCGTCATAAAAATATCTTTAATATATATTATTAATTTAGATATTTATTATTATTATTATTATTATTATTATTATTATAATATAATACAATATATTATTTAATATATTATATAATATATAAATATAAAATATAAATAATGATGAGATAAATATAAATATTAATAAATTAAATATTATTATAATAATATGAATACAAATTAATTTAAATATTATTATCATTAAATATAGATAAATAAATATTGATATAAAGTAAGGATTATCTAAATATCATTATAAACTTCAATAAAGAGTTATATGGAAGCTTACGTAAGTAAGTAAAAGCAATTCATAGAGGGCTGAGATTATTATTAATTCATGTGGAGGCACTTCATAAAGGATAAAAGGCAGCGGTCAAAGGGAGGAATATAAGAAAAGGGCAGGGAATATATTAAGAATGCAAACAAGACAACGATCTCCAAATGAACTTAAACTAACGTTCGTTTATAATGTAGATACAGCTAAAAGTCTAAGACCAGCGATTATAATGTCAGCGATGATATTTAAGGAAGATTAAGGTAAACCAAGGTGACGTTTCTGTGTGAAGAGGCTGCGATTGCCTCTAAAAACAACTTAAGACAATGATTATGATGATTTAGTTAAAGACAAACAAACGATTACCATTGAGAAGTAATGTCTCTTGGAAGGGTGACGACCAATGAGTAAAGGAGACATCGATATAAATATGGAATGGGTAGGAAGAAAAAGAGAATTCAAGTCATATTAGGGAAGCATTTGATCACAAACAGAAATACAATCCAAAGACATCTGATTGGGTAGTAAATGAAAATAATATTGCTGAGTTAAAGGATATACGTTTCTGAATAAGAACAATAAGAATAGGGTCTGAGTTTAATATATTTTCCATATATAACAGCAAGAAGGAACATTTTCTGATTTATATACATAGCTGAGAAAGGGAGATAGATACGTTGGAGTAAAATATATATTTATGAGTTTAAAGGAAGAATAAAGGTCTTCAGCAGCAAGCATCATCAAGGATTGGTTATTGAATAAGGAGCAGTATTGGCAGATCAGAACCATACAAATATTGCAGTCTAGTCAACCAACAATCTCAGACATACAAACTTAATATCAACAGCTTTCTAGCAGCAGATAAGTGTTGTGTAGTATTGGATCGGCATTGTCATTACTCAAGATTTATCACAGCAGCACATTATAAGACAGCACAAGGTTAAAAGATAAGAATCTTCTTATAAGGGACATTACAAGTGGTATCAAAGCAGTCTTCCTGCAATCCTGTGAAGAAAATTAATGCAACATTATACAAGACAATCAGCCCAAAACAACAGCGACATGGAAATGATCAACGAAATGAGAGCCTTTATGGAAGCAACCACTAAGGCAATGATGGAACAAACTCAAGCAGTCACGCAACAAACAAAACTATTAATGGAGCAAAGTGCAAAGTCAAATCAAGTCCTTCAAAATACCTTACAAAATATGGAAACCATAATGCATAGTTTCAAGGGTCAAGCTTCAAATGAAAGGGAGGTGATCTCCAACCAAGCGGAAAATGGAAACTCTTCAACAAGCACAAGGATTCCAATACCCCCATTCCTACCAAGTGAAGAAAATCCAAGAATGGAAAAAGATACCCCCCAAGACATAAGCACGGAAGACATGATGAGAGCTTATGCCAACCTAGATCCCGAACTAAGAAGAATGGTATCCTTCACCGAATATAGCAATTCAAAAAGGAACGAGTTAACAAGAAGAGAGAGAAGACCCGCGAACAAGGCTTTGAAGCAAAAGGCCAATAAGGTGAATTTGCCACACTTTGATGGAACTCATAAGATATCCCCGCATGCGTGGTTACAAAAGCTAAATGACTATTTTCTTCTTAACCCCATGACGGAGAAAGATGCCCTTCAATTCGCCATCCTACATCTAGAGGGCTTAGCCTATGAGTGGTGGCATCACGGGAAGCACACTCTAGGCCATGAATCCATCACGTCCTATGAAGAATTCTCTAAAAGATTCCTTAAGAAATTTGATCGTAGACACCCCCAACATGATTTCAAGGACATAACTCTAGTAAGACAAAGAGGAACAGTGGATGAGTACATAAGTGAATTCAAGAAAATAGCTATTCGAGTTACCAGAATGGAAGACGAAAGATTAACATTTCTATTTATCGAGGGCTTGGATGAGAAATTGAGAGGACTAGTGGGGGCACTTAAACCCACCTCATTGGATGATGCCATTGAAATGGCAACCCGATTGGAAAAGAACAAACCCTCAAATCCCTATACAAACCCATCCCACAAGAAGGAAAGATTTCACAAACCTCTCATCCAAGAATGAAATAAAGGAAAAAAACTTATGTTACAGATGCAAGGAACCCTGGACTCATGGACATACTTGCAAAGGAGATGGGAGACCTTGGACCAAAGATGGTACGCTAAAAGACGATTTCCGAAAAAGGAATATATGCTTCAATTGCAACGAAAAATGGGAGCCGGGTCACCGGTGTACAAGAAAAAGAGAACAAAACCTAAAAATCATGACAAAAGAGGAATGGGAAGAAAATTTTGAACCTAAGGAAAAGAAAACAACATAGTGAAGAAGAATGTTCATGATGGCTTGAGCACAAGCAAACCATATTCAAGACATGATAGGTAGGAAGAATGCCCTCCATCATGCTCTTATTTAATTATGTTAAGGGGATGATAGGTAGGAAGAATGCCCTCCATCATACCTCATCAAGACATGATAGGTAGGAAGAATGCCCTCCATCATGCTCTTATCAAATTATGCTAAAGGGATGATAGGTAGGAAGAATGCCCTCCACATCATCAAGACATGATAGGTAGGAAGTGTGCCCTCCATCATACTCTTGTCAAGATGTGATAGGTAGGAAACGTGCCCTCCATCACACTCTTGATCCTTAATGTTAAAGAGATGATAGGTAGGAAGAATGCCCTCCATCATGCTCTCATCAAGATATGTTAAAGGGATGATAGGTAGGAAGAATGCCCTCTATCATACCCTCATCAAGACATGATAGGTAGGAAGAATGCCCTCCATCATGCTCTTGTCAAGGTGTGATAGGTAGGAAGTGTGCCCTCCATCACACTCTTGAAACTTGAAGATAGATAAGAGGTGATGGGAAGGAAGTGTGCCCTCCATCACACTCTAATTTGCAAGTATTTCTATGGATTCTATCAAAGGATCAACTTGAGGTATGGATAACTTTATGTTGAAATTAAATGTTATTTATGTTATATCATTAATTATATTATGATGTATTGATTTTATTACTAATTTATGGATCTTTAATATTGCTAATGTTCCTTTCAAGAGTTATTCTTGTGTGCAGGTGAAGAAATCAGTATATCCTACAAGGGACATTAGGGAAGTAGAGAAAATAAAAGTTCATTTCATTAATCACAAGACCCATGAACCAAATTCATTTCTTCCAAGAATCTCTTTTGAATTTTTCTTGATTTAAGTAACATAAAACCAATACTTATATTATGGGCCCATAACCCACAAATTCCCAGAATCATTCTTCATCTATAACACTTATATTTCATCAAGCACATCGCTATTCAAATAAAAGCTTACCAAATCTTCAATCATAAAATTTCTCTCCATGACATCATATAATCAATTACTCCTCAAGAATACGACTGTTCTCAATTTTGAGATCAATAACATGTGACCAGTATAAGACCGAATCTCGTAATCAAAGATCAAGATATCTTCATCATTCATTGGAATTTTGGAATCTCAATACTCTCAAAAATTTCTTCAGCATTGAAAATATTTTTACTATCTAAAAACCACATCTTCATCTATAATACTTGCATCACATTGTTGTTATTCAACATCGAACATAACGCTTTTGCCTTTCATTAGTCACAAAGTCTCTTTCATGGAATCACAAATACTTCACTAAAGCAATATTCATTCTGGATCAAAACCATGATTTCATCTCAACACATCGGAAGGTAGACGTTAAAGGTGCAAGGTAATGAAAGAACTCGTTGTAATCGCTTGAGGACAAGCAATTTCGAGTGGGGAGGGCTGTCATGTCCCGATATTAAGGTTTTGTTTAAATTAAAGATTTAAACATATGATATACGATGATATTGTTTTCTTGAAATATGGTCAATTCAAATAATAAGTGTATATAAAAAAATAAATAATATCGTCATACAAATATCTTTAATATATATTATTAATTTAGATATTTATTATTATTATAATTATAATTATAATAATATAATACAATATATTATTAAATATAATATATAATATATAAATATAAAATATAAATAATGATGACATAAATATAAATATTAATAAATTAAGTATTATTATAATAATATGAATATAAATTAATTTAAATATTATTATCATTAAATATAAATAAATAAATATTGATATAAAGTAAGGATTATCTAAATATCATTATAAACTTCAATAAAGAGTTATATGGAAGCTTACGTAAGTAAGTAAAAGCAATTCATAGAGGGCTGAGATTATTATTAATTCATGTGGAGGCACTTCATAAAGGATAAAAGGCAGCGGTCAAAGGGAGGAATATAAGAAAAGGGCAGGGAATATATTAAGAATGCAAACAAGACAACGATCTCCAAATGAACTTAAACTAACATTAGTTTATAATGTAGATACAGCTAAAAGTCTAAGACCAGCGATTATAATGTCAGCGATGATATTTAAGGAAGATTAAGGTAAACCAAGGTGATGTTTCTGTGTGAAGAGGTTGCGATTGCCTCTAAAAACAACTTAAGACAACGATTATGATGATTTAGTTAAAGACAAACAAACGATTGCCATTGAGAAGTAATGTCTCTTGGAAGGGTGGCAACCAATGAGTAAAGGAGACATCGATATAAATATGGAATGGGTAGGAAGAAAAAGAGAATTCAAGTCATATCAAGGAAGCATTTGATCACAAACAGAAATACAATCCAAAGACATCTGATTGGGTAGTAAATGAAAATAATATTGCTGAGTTAAAGGATATACGTTTCTGAATAAGAATAATAAGAATAGGGTCTGAGTTTAATATATTTTCCATATATAACAGCAAGAAGGAATATTTTCTGATTTATATACATAGCTGAGAAAGGGAGATAGATACGTTGGAGTAAAATATATATTTCTGAGTTTAAAGGAAGAATAAAGGTCTTCAGCAGCAAGCATCATCAAGGATTGGCTATTGAATAAGGAGCAGTATTGGCAGATCAGAACCATACAAATATTGCAGTCTAGTCAACCAACAATCTCAGACATACAAACTTAATATCAACAGTTTTCTAGCAGCAGATCAGTGTTGTGTAGTATTGGATCAGCATTGTCATTACTCAAGATTTATCACAGCAGCACATTATAAGACAGCACAAGGTTAAAAGATAAGAATCTTCTTATAAGGGACATTACACCATCAGATCAATGGACAGGGATTAGCCTATGACCAAACTCCCATAAGGCTAATGGAGATGTTTAGGGGGTCATTTTAGGGGACTTACTATTTATAGTAAGTCAGGAGCCGGGCACTTACTATTTATGGCAAGGCAGTATGGATGGTCATGGCACAGGGAATTCATGTTATTCTAAAGCCCAAGGTATTAAAGGTCGATATATAAGTTAAATTAAATATTTAACTTATACTATTTGGAAATTAAGTCACTTTAAGTTATAAAGTAATGTTACTTTATAAAATCAAGTTATAACTTAAGAGTGGTCTTCCTAGAGATGGGCGCCCCTCATGGAGAGACAAGGGGTTGTTTATTAAATTAAAAATAATTAAAAAAAACTCTTCTTGGGCGTTGGGATTGAGTGCAACAAAAACGCGAAAAGAAGGCTCATTTGCCTTACGCGAATGATTATTGGATTTTGCTCACTTTTGGAGTTCTATTGTGCTTTGGCCCTAGGGTTTGGATTTTTGACAATGTTGGGACGAAAACCCCTGCATTGATCCCTTTCCTCGTGCGTGGAAGATCGTATCAGGAGAGGTTATTGGAGGCTTCATCTAGGAGTCTCATTGTGCAATCACAGGTTACTTTTTGAAGAGGATTTTAGCATGAAATGTCCATATCTTTCGAAGATGATCACTTGCAGCTGAGAATAAGGTTTTGTTGAGTGGGCTTGATGTTGTGTGGAGCAGTTTTGAGTTCGTGTTCTTTTATTTTTGCTGGCCGTACCCCTTGCTGCTGGCTGTACTTCCTATAGAGGCCGTAACCCTTGGTAGCTGCATTTTCTTGAGGTTTTAGTGGCTGTTCTTCCTCAGACCAAGGTTGACTTGGGGCTGCAGTCACAGTCAGTTCAAAACAGAGAAAAGAGACAGATTTCAGTAGTTTATTTGCTGTCTTCCTTGCTCCAGCTAAGCCGTACAGCCTAGAGAAGGCATTGGTTTCTATGCATGATTTTCCACTTGTTTGGGGTCACTATTGACATCATTCTTGGCGTCCAGAGTCATGTATATTGCTACTGCTGATTGTAATGCCAAATACTTTCATATTGTAGAGCTGTGAGCATTTTATCTCGTGTCATATTGCTGGTCCGGCTTTAGCATCCGGACGAAGTTGTAAAACTTGATCTAGGTATGTTATTATAATTCATATCTTGGCTAAATACAATCTGGGTCATTGTTATTTTGATAATCTCTTTTAGTTTTTCTGGGTTTTTCCATATATGTTGCATTTTCTATGTCAATGTTGCAAAAATCATACATGCAAAAACATGCTATGAAAACCTAAACCCAAAACCATCAGAAAACACCAAAAATACACACAGAGCAAACATATACAGGGGGGTGTATGTTACAAAGTATGAGTTCATCCACCACCCTGTACCTATCATCATGTAGCTTACCATCCAAAATGTCCATAGCAAAGGTGTTCTTGGCATAATCAGCTATTATAGAAACCTTCCAATCAGCAGATAGATCAGTCAATGAATATAAATAAGGATTCCTAGATAATGCATCAGCCACAACAGTATTCTTTCCTTTTACATACTCAATATCAACATCATAAGCTTGCAATTTACTTACCCACTTATGTTGCCTATCATTCAAATCTTTCTGATTGAGGAAGAACTTCAAACTGTTATGATTTGTCTTCCCTACAAATCTCCCACAAACCAAATACTGCTTGAACTTAGCCAATGCTTCTGACTCTCAAATGCTATAAGGTTTTTTTGCATCAAAACCGCTCCAATGCCCTCTCCTAAAGCATCACACTCCAAAACAAAAGGAAGTGACAAATCTGGAATGGCTAAAACGAGACACGAACTCATTACCTCCTTAAGCTTGTCAAAAGCTCTCTATGCTTGATCACTCCAAGAGAATGCCCCCTTCTTCATCAAATTTGTCAATGAGGCAGCCAGCTATGAACACCCTTTTACAAACATCCTGTAATAGCTGCAAAGGCCAAAAAACCCTCTCAAGTGTGATATGTTCTTTGGTGGAGGCCAATCCAATATTGCCTTATCTTCTCATCATCCACTCTAACCCTTGGGCACTAATCTTATGCCCTAGATATAATATCTCTATCAAATAAAACTCACATTTTGAAGCCTTGGCAAAAAGTGACTACTGCTCTAGAATGCCGAGTAGCTCATCTATGTGCCTCAAATGATCCTCCCAAGTCTTGCTATAGATCAATATATCATCAAAGAAAACCAACACAATTTCCTCAACTACTTGATAAATACATGGTTCATGCAAGACTGGAATGTGGCAAGTACATTTGTCAACCCAAATGGCATGACTAGAATCTCTTAGTGCCCGTAGTGACACTTGCAAGTTGTCTTGTGCACATCCTCCTCTCTCATTCTTATCTGATGGTACCCGAATCGCAAATCAATCTTAGAAAAGTACACTGCACTATGAAGCTCATCTATCAATTCATCGATCTTGGGAATAGGGTAGCGGTTCTTGATTGTCTTCTTGTTGAGAGCCCTATAGTCAATGCATATCCTCATGGTACCATCCCTCTTCTTAACCAACACCACAGAAGAAGCAAATGGGCTAGAGCTCAGTCATGTGTCCCATATCCAACAACTCCTTAATCGTCTTCTCAATCTCTTCCTTGAACCTTCTCGAATGACGATAAGGTGTAGTGATGAATGGCTTCAATCCCTCCTCCAACTCAATGACATGCTGAAACCCTCTATCTACTGGTAACCTTGGAGAAATTTCACTGAACACCACGCTATGCTTGTCCAAAATGGATTGAATATCGACATGAGTAGTCTTTTCACCCGTGGGTGAAACCACATCCGTGATCAAACATTGTGCCACCCAAACAACCTGTCCTCTACGAAAAGCTCTCTCTATCCTCTTGGCTGAAACAATCCTCAAGCCTCCATTAGATAAGCCTTGAAGAACCACCTCCTTACCTTCTGCTTTGAATTTCAGCTCCATAGTCTGATAGTTATGGGTGAACTCGCCAGGTGAATGCAACCACTACACACCCAAAACAACATTGGTCTCACCTATACCAACCACATAAAAATCATCACATACTCTATGCCTACCCAAGGTGATGTCAAGTTGTTGGATCCTTTTGATGCATGGGATAGTAAATCCATCGACTACAATCACATTAAATCCCTCGAAATCATCTATCTTCAATCCCATCCTAGTCACCAAACCCTCATCAATGAAATTGTGGGTGGCCCCACTATCAATCAATATTGCCACTCTATGACCTTGTAATACTCCTTGAACTCGAAAAGGATGATACCTAGGTGCTCCCGAAAGGGTAGCAAGTGTGCCTCCCGAAGAACCTCCTTCTTCCTTGTGCTTCCCCTCATCAATTACAACCTCGAGCTCAGTTTCTTCTACCTCTGAATCGTCATCTGAAACCACCTCTATGAAATGTACATGTCCCTTGTCTAAACACCTATGCTCATGCTCCCAAGGCTCTATACATGAGAAACACAATTTCTTTCTTCAGAGTTCATTTTTCGAATCTTCATTCCTATTAGTTCTCAGAGGTAGCACCTTTGGTTGAGGGAAACTCTTTTGGAAGGGTTTCTTTTGTTGTCCCACTAGAGATGGCTTGGGACTTAACTTGTTTTTGGCCACTGAATCTTCCAAATTCAAAGCTCTCCTGATGAAATCCTATAAAGATCCCGAACCAAATGCCCTCACCAAACCCTTAAGTGGTTTGGTTAGACCTTCCACAAAAAGCACTGAGTCACCTCTCCGTCACATCTAGGACCATCAATGATAGCCTCAAACTCTGCCACATAATGCTCAACTATGCCCTCCTATCTCAATCATGCTAACTCTTTGAAATGAATCTCTAGATCCATCCTGTCAAATCTCTCTATCAATTTCTGGTTGAACTCCTCTAGAGTGGTAAATAGGGCCATGCCCTTGTGTCACCATGCCATGGTACCACCATTCGTGAGCTACACCCTCCAAATGTAACGTAGCAAACTTAATTGCTTCCTCCTCATACATAGGGTTAAATGAAAAGCATGTATCCAACTTCTGCAACCATGCCCTAGTTGAACAATAGTTTGATCTGTTGTATGTATAGTGATCTTCCCCAATCAATGTTGTATGTCTTTCCGTGGCTGCTCCTTATGATATCTCCTTCCCCTTCTATGTCCATTCCTTGTTTTCATCTCCTAGTACTCAATGAAGGACATGTCACGACAGATTGTTGGGCTTAGAGCATTGTACTCTGCATGATACCTTGCCATCTCATCCTCTTGTCTTGGTGGTAATTGCTGCTCTTCTTCAATGATCCTCTTCTTCTCTTTGTAAAAATCTGGCTTGAAATGTCTTTGTAGGGGGGTTAATCGATGAGTTGCTTCCTTCTATAAAATTCTGATTGGGTCTCCCAACACTCCATTATTGATTCATTCCTCTCAAAATCTAAGTTGTTTCTGCCATGGACTCTCTCATGGAAGACTAAAACTCCCTGGCTAGCTCCCTATTTTCACGGTTGATGATTTCCTGAATGTTTACTTCTTCACCTAGGTCACCCATGGCTCCTTTCTTTTTCTCCCTTCGCTGGTATCTGATTTCCCTATCACTCCCTTGCATGAATCTACATCACAAACTGATCCACAAGCTAGCAAGAAAAACCTACTCTGATACCACTGTAATGTCCCAAGGTTGCCTAAGGACTTTATACCTAGGATTTAAGACTAAATGAAATGTAGTTTAGTAACAAGATTCATCAACCACATGCACAACTACAACAATGCAATCTTAATTCCAAATCCTCAATACAAATAGATTAGAAACAAACTCAATTCGGCTTGAAATGTTGTATTCTATCAGCAGTAATAATTCAAATATCACATACAAGTATTATCATTAGTATTAACAGCCAACTCTAATGATAATTCGCCAAACAGAGATTCAGATCTGAAACAATATATATATAGCCAACACTGTAATAATCTCACCAAACGGTTCTGGAAACATACATATATAAACTGTTCTTGGTTAAGTTCCAAGCGCTGCTGGTATGCCCTTGATACAATGACTTAGAATGTAAACAGGATAAGATTCATATAAGATAAATCTTGAATTGCTTGTCTAGCCTCCTAAAATTGTGTGATCCGATTTCTTTAACTCAATGCCCTATGGATCGTTTGGCCAGTCACGCCTGGGTGAGAATGCGCTCTTGAGGTGACGGGGATTTGCTCAGCAAAAGGCGTTTCCTTCTTGTGTTGTCCCAAATTATCCTCCAACTCCTAGGAAACGAGGGTGATGCGTATGAGGCGACTGATGTCTTCACCTGTTTGCTATCTTTCAATGGTATTTCGTTGTGAATGTAGGGCACTATACGTTGCTGGTTTTGGCTCACTGCTGGTTTCTCCACAATTGTGCCTTCACCTGAATGTAATTAACTTAAATTAATCTCAAGTGCAGATCCTAAAATGGAAATGCTCAGAACAGGCTTGGGGTTTCGTCCTCACCTCAATTCGTCAAGGGTTTTCGTCCTTGATGAAGTTTGCTACAGCTGGTAGAATGAAGAAAATGCAACATAATTTGATGCCTCCAAAGATCTCCATGAGCTTGCACTTATACCTGGCTGAAATAGGTCTTGTGTTCCCAAATTTGGACACCACCTATAGAAATTTGAGTTTGTTTAATTTATTTTATTTTTATTAATATGTGTGTAATTATTTAATAATAAGTCATAGGCGGGGAAAGGGAAATGACATATTGCCGATTTTAAATTAGGAACTATGTATTGTATCGACAATGTTGCATCCAATCCATAAACTAACTAAAATGGACAATACTTTGTTAACCTTTTATAGATTGTGCAGTAGGCCCAAAGTACCACAGGTATCTTCTGATCCCAATCTGATATTTCTCCATTACAAACCTTTGTGAGTTCCTTACCCAAGATCTTACTAAATGTTTTGCTTGCTCCATTTGCTTGGGGATGGTAAGGTGTACTCCTACTATGATTGATCATGCATGTTTCTAGTTCTTTAATTGTTTTATTGACAAAATGTTTCCCTTGGTCACTTGTAATGTTTAAAGGGCATCCAAACCTTGTAATGAGATTCTCATAAATAAATTTTGCTGATATTTGTGTGGTGTAATCCTTTGTCAGTTTTGCTTCTACCCATCTAATCAGATATTCAATACCAGTTATAATGAAGAATGTATGGGTCTTCTAAGCAGGAGGATTGATTGAACCTATGAAATCAATAGCCCATTTTTCAAATGGTGCATAGCCAATACCAATCGTTAATAACATTTCGTCTCTTGTGGTTGGATTGCCAGTTCTTTGGCAAACATCACATTTTCGAGTGTACCTATTAGCATCTTTAAATAATGTAGGCCACCATAACCAGACTAGTAAAACCCTTCTTCTTGTACCCTCACTGGAATTATGTCCACCAAATATGCCTTCATGAGCTTCTTGTAGGATGTGCTCTCTTTCGTGTTCCATTACTACTCTTCACAAAACTTCATCTTTTACTAAAATGTACAGTTCTCCACTAATTATAGTATATGGGAGGGTTTTTGCAGTAAGTCTCCTCTTATCTTCTTTACTACAATTATCTAGGAAGTTACCAGTAGATAACAATTCAGTAATATCTTTCAATTCATTTGGTACTGCATTTATTCTAAATAGATGTGTGCCTAGAAAATCAGCTTCAATTTGACCTCCCCCTTCTCCGTTTTCAATTCTAAATAGATAATCCGGTCCTTGATTAGCTTCACCTGATTTGAACGTGATCTTAAAGTCAAATTCTTAGAATAACCTTAGCCATCCGCATATGTGGCCATGTATAACCAGTCTATTCATAAGGTACTTTAGCAGTTCATGATCAATGTAGAAAACAAATGGTGTTGCTAAAAGATAGTGTTTGAATTTATGTAGAGCAAACACCATTGTTAGTGCTTCTCTCTCGATTGTAATATAGTTTCTTTCAGCTACTGCAAGCTACCTACTTGCAAATGGTACTAGATGGTCTTTTCTTCCTCTTGGTTGTGTCAGGACCACACCTATTGTGGTATCAGATGCATTGACATGGACATGAAACAGCTGTGTCCAATCTAGAAATATCAATACTGGAGCTTTTGCTGTCTCATTCTTTAGTATATCAACGGATTTTTGACACTTATCTGTCCATTCAAAGTCCGTATTGTTTTTCTTTTTCAAAAGTTCTTCAATTGGTCCAAAAATGGCTAGATAATTCCTAATGAACTTGCAGTGGTAACCGGTATATCCCAAGAATATTTTTGTTTCTAATAGGTTCTTTGGAGGGGGTAAATTCAAAATTATGGCTATTTTGAGGGGGTCGACCATCATTTCTTCCTGACAAATAACGTGTCCCAATAAAGTGCCAAATGGGGTAACAAATATACATTTCTTTAAGTTTAATGCAATCCTGAGGTTGCAGCATCTTTCAAACATCAACCTAAGTGCCTAGATGTGGTCCGTTAACATTCAATAGACTATCCAGTCATCTAAATATACTTCAAGTCATGGATAAAGTCCCTAAATGCATTTACCATAATTTTGCTAAAAATTACAGGTGCATTCTTTAATCCAAATGGCATTACTGTATACATAAAGGATCTCCATTCAGTTGCAAATGTGGTCTTGGGCTGGTCTTCTTGTATCTTCACCTAGTGGTACCCTGAAAATCCATCTGTAAATGAGTATACTTCTCTGCCAACAACACTTTCCAATACTTCTTCTATGCAAGGGGTTGGGAATGGGTTAGGTCATAAATGCAGTTTGGCGTTATCCTTTAATTGAATCCTCATTACCCTGGCTTCTTCTTTTATGCCTTTTAATTTTGTGAAAGTTATTGTTTACTTGTCTTTGGTTTCTTCCCCATTGTGGTTCTTGGTAACCATGTGTTGGACTCCCGTTTAATGGTCCTGTGGCCAATCCTTGTGTTCTAGCCATGCCTCTATCTATAAAGGACTCTTCTCTATTCATTTCACGAACCATTGGTTCATATCTATTTTCTTCATCAAGTAACATAGGGCAGTTATCTATTTCATGTTTGTCCCATTATTGACACATTCCACAATATACACTTACTATCCTTCCAGGGGCTTTCTCAAGTTCCACCCTCAGTGTGGTGGCTCTTCTTGTGGCTTCTACCATTGGACATTCCTTAAGTATCCCCCTCTATTACAATGGGTACACCAAATATTGGTCCTCCTAGCCAAGGGAGAAGTCTCACTCTTCTCACCTTTCACCAGAATTTCCTGCTTTACTTTTAACTTTTCTACTTCTAGTTTTAATTTTTCAATTCATCCTTTCTTGAAGAGTCATTCTTTCTTCTCCAAGATTGAAATTCTACTTTGGTAGCCAATTCTACCACTTCCTTGTATGTGGAAAACATTTTTCCATCTACCGCAGTTTTCATATGGGGTTTTAATACTAATACAAACCACTCAATTCTTTGTTTTCTGTTGGTGGTTCTTCCAACTTCTTGACCACCATTTTGAACGTTGGTCATATTCTTTTACTAATTCATTTTATCCTTGCACCATTTCCCTCATTTTGCCTACACTTTCTATTGGAGACTCAGGAGAGTAAAAATTTGTCAAAATAACTCACTTAATTCTTCCTACTCTTTATCATGCTTTGGGCATTCTTTGATATGCCATCTTAGGGCTTCATCCCCAAGGGTTTCCATGAATTCGTATAATCAGGTCTGGTCATCATCAATGCCAATCCTACTCTAGTGAGATTCCAAGATAAAGAGATGCTCGCCAACATCTTTGGTGTTTTTGCCAAACACAAGGAGTTTAGTCCACTTGCGGCCATATTTGCAACGATTGAAGGTGTTTCTGATTTAGCTTTCTATGATTTGGGGCTTGTCCTTCCTCCTAATTTATCTTCTTTTCTTGCTTCTCCTTTTCTCTTTTCTTCAAATTTCTTTTGCCTTATTCCACTCCTTTGATGCTTTACTAATCTCCATTTTCTACCTTTGTCTCTAAGCAATTGAATATCAAAGAACTCACTACCCAATATCTCTTCAAAATCTTTTACACAATTACTTTTTGCTCTCGCTTCCTCTAGCCTATGCAAAGATTCACTATTTATCTTTTCTTTGGAAACTCTTATTGTCTTATTTGGCATGGGGGATGACTCTTGGTCCCGGGGGGTCATCTCCTCATAATGTCTCTTTGGCTTAGAGGATGTGTCTTTTGGTAACTCTTCATTTGTTAATAGGTTACTTTTATTATCCAAATCATTCCCTTCCTTATCATTATCTAGTTGGTCTTCTTCCAGCATCTCCAAGGTTTCCATGGCAAATTCAAATTTTTTGCTGATATTTCTTATCATTTCCTTATCTCTCTCGTCATTTTTACTAGATATTAACTTCTTAATTTCTTCCCTTCTTTGTATCCCATCATACCTACTTACTTCAATATTCTAATGGTCATTGCAAAGGTTTACTGTACTTCTTACAAAAATTGGGGTTACCAAATCCTCAAAACCCTCATTTATTATGACCCTCGGTTGAGACTAGTTAGAATCTTCATTGGCAAGCGGCTCCATCTTATAGGTTAAGCAACACTACCTTCTAACCTTCTCCTCTTCCACCGAATTTGCAGTCTTCCATCCAAGATTGTAAGTCATTCATACTTGTCAATACCTCATATTCTTTTAATTGTCTTATCATTTTGCTCATATTTTCTTTTGTAGTTCAAACTAGGGTTATCAACCACTCTGATTCTTCTATATTGGTGAGCACCATGTCCATTGTGCATCCACCTACTTCTATTCTAGGGGTTTCTTCAATTGCAACTAGCGTGCTCAACAAATGCCTCTAACATCTTCTCGATCTTTTTCAGGTATCTTTCTTCTCTTTCCTGAGTTTGTTTAGCCTTCTTTCACCTTCTCTCTTCTTCTCAACCATGATAATCTTCTTGCTTTCTTCCAATCCCATCTTAACTTCAACAAAAGATCTCTTTGTTACTATCACCTTTTGCCATAAAAAATTTAATGCAGTCATGACCAGGGGATCTTATCAAACCGCCCAGTCATGCAGCCAACACAACACAACGAAAGAACAAATTCATAAAACAATGAACAACAATCTAAATTTTATTCATATATATCATATTTACATTCGTTGCAGTAGCATTCATGAAATAAAAACTATACCCTTCAACCAGGCGACTCTTCTTTTATAATGCTTTCTTTCTCCAAAGTCACCTCCCCAATAGAATACATTTATTTCTTTATATACATTGAGTTCAAGGAAGTTGAATTGTTGATGGTTACAGAAACTGAAAAGCCAACCGTTGCCATCGTCACAATGTCACGCTTCAATTCCTTTGATAAGTCAAACTTCTCCATCGGTGATTTTATCCTCTCCCAAACCATGGAGTCCTTTTTGGCAAATCAACACCTTTAAGAACCTTTATTAGTTTTTTGACGAATTGGGCTTTGCGCGAACCTAAGAACTCCTTTGGTGGTTCTTTAGGTTTCGGAACTTAAGAAATTGCCGAAAAATCAAACATAATTCAAATCATCATAGTTTCGGCAATTTAACACTCCCACGAACCAAAATAATTTGTCTTTCGGCCTTTCGGCAGTTTTTACAACTTACAAACTTAGTTTCAATGGAACACTTGGTTCGCAAACTTAAAAGTTCGCCAAAACACTTTGCTTTCACCATCACATGAAGTTTGAAAACTTAAAAAGTTACCGAAAAAGAATTCGACGAGCTCTTTCGACACGAAGGGAAGTTCACGAACTGGGACTTTTACTGAAAAGGCAAAGCTTCGACAATTCAACAAATGGAAGACCCATCAAACTTTGGAACCTTGTCTTCATAATCCTTTTTGGCACTTGAGCGAAACTTCAAACCTTAATTTTTTTCAACAATTCGGCACAAATGTGAATTCTCAAACTTAGCTTTCGATAGAAGGAGAGGTTCGCAAACCTGTATTTTGACCGAAAATAAAGAGGAACTTAGGTGTTTTGACGAAGTGAAAGGTTTTGAGAACCCAAAGTTTTGCCAAAACATTCTAACTTCACCAAAATTCCTTCAAATTACATCAAATTGAAACTGTAGATATCCTTTAAGCTCCTCTTCAAGATAATGTCTTTCATTTAACGAAAATGAAGCTGAAATTTCCCCTAAAGCAAGCTACCCAAAACAAACAAAGACAAACAAAACAAACCAAAACCGGAAACAAAAACTTGAATATGTTTTTGGTTGATGCGGGATTGCCTGTGGACCCAGATGCTCTTGCATCAGATATGTCGAGTAAGAAATTTGTGAGCATGGGCTCACAAAACGGAGTTGAATGGCAGAACCATCCTTTCAGGTTGTGAATAATTTGCAGCGAACTCCATCGCTATAGCAGGTTCATCAAAAAACATTTTCCTTCACCTCTTCCAGCATATGGCTGGGACAAGTACCGTCCACCTCCACCAAGTATGTTATTCACTCCTTCCTTGTGGAATTTGATCCACCATAAACCGACCTCCAATTGTGCTTTCCTCTCTTTCTTTCTCTCATGGGATCCAACCCACCATAGTCTGGCCTCCTCCACCAAATTCCTTCTTCCCACTCCATCTCATCTGTACCATCCCCTGCAACACCTGCATACAATTTTGTACTGACAAGATCATCGAAATTGAATATTTCCATCTGCACTTCTTCATCACACTCATTCACCTTCACTAACTCCTCATCCATCTCTACAACATGCAAATCAGCATTACTTTCATCTTTATAATAAAACATTACCTCTTTGATCTCCTTCTCTATTGTTGCTACAACATTCTCTGCTGCAACATTCTCTCTACTCTTATCTCCTGCTATCGACATCTTCATGTCTTTCCCAAGACACGTTGCTACTGCACTTTCATCTTCTAACACTTTCACGTCCTCCAAAGAATACACAATTGCTTCTACACCATCAATTTCCTCCTCAACCTCTACTGCAACTTTTTTCACCACATTTCCATGCCTTCTAAAACACATGCTCCTGCTACTGCAATCTCCTCTTTTTCTTCTTCGTCCTCCTTTCCTACACACACAATGTCTCTTGCAAACAAATCATTGTCAGAAGAATAATGGGACTCAGCCTTACCCATTTTCTTTCTTTTCCTCTTTTCTTTCTTTCTATTCTCCTCCAAGACATCTAATCTTTTGGATATCCCTGCACACTTTATCTAAAATCTCTCCCAACTCTGTTCCTCTAAAATTCTCTCTCTTCTCAATAAAAGAAACTTTTAAAGCCTTACCTAAGGCTAAACTCATACTCTTCCTCTTTTCCATCTTCACACACATATAACCTCACAATCTACAATTTTTGCAACATGCACACACACACTTTCAAGCACACATCAACTCACAAAAACTTCAGAGCCTACACTCTCTACAGTTAGATGTCCTCTTTCATACCTGAAACAAAACTCACACACACAACTATCCTCTACCCAACAGAAATCCTAAAAGATGCACCTCTCAAAACCCCCTCTACCCACTTTCACACTGTGGAGGAAGTTTGTACACCTTCTACCCAACTTTCATCTCTGCTGAAGGACAGCCAACATGTCACACAAATTTAACTCTCTTGACTCTTTGCAGTTATAGAAATTTCTTTCACACCTCAATACATTCCTATTCTCTCAGAACATCTCTTACCTCAACACATTTCTCCCAGTGAGCAAACATGATCTGATACCATTTGATGTAGTTATGACCAGGGTATGCAATCATGACCAAGGGGTCTTATCAAACTACCCAGTCATGCAGCCAACACAACACAACGAAAGAACAAATTCATAAAACAATGAACAACAATCTAAATTTTATTCATATATATCATATTTACATTCGTTGCAGCAGCATTCAGAAAATAAAACTATAGCCTTCAACTGGACGACTCTTCTTTTACAATGCTTTCTTTCTCCAAAGTCACCTCCCCAACAGAATACATCTATTTCTTTATATACATTGAGTTCAAGGAATTTGAACTATTGATGGTTACTGAAACTGAAAAGCGAACTGTTGCCATCATCACAATGTCACGCTTCAATTCCTTTGATAAGTCAAACTTCTCCATCGGTGATTTTATCCTCTCGCAAACCATGGAGTCCTCTTTAGCAAATCAACACCTTCAAGAACCTTTATTAGCTTTTCGGCAAATTGGGCTTTGCGCAAACTTAAGAACTCCTTCAGTGGTTCTTTAGGTTTCAAAACTTAAGAAATTGCCGAAAAATCAAACATAATTCAAATCATCATAGTTTCGACGATTTAACACTCCTGCAAACCAAAATATTGTCTTTTGGTCTTTCGGCAGTTTTTAGAACTTACAAACTTAGTTTCAGGGGAACGCTTGGTTCGCAAACTTAAAAGTTTACTGAAACACTTTGCCTTCGCCATCACATGAAGTTTGAAAACTTAAAAAGTTACCAAAAAAGAATTCAACAAGCTCTTTCAGCATGAAGGGAAGTTTGCGAACTAGGACTTTTTCCAAAAGGACAATGCTTCGGCAATTCAGCGAATGGAAGAACCATCGAACTTTGGAACTTTGTCTTCATAATCCTTTTCGGCACTTGAGCTAAACTTCAAAACTTAAGTTTTTTTCGACAATTCGGCACAAATGGGAACTCCCTAACTTAGCTTTCGACAAAAGGAGAGGTTCGCAAACCTGTATTTTGAAAGAAAATAAAGAGGAACTTAGGTGTTTTGACAAAGTGAAAGGTTCAAGAACCCAAAGTTTTGCCGAAACACTCTAACTTCAAATTCCTTCAAATTACATCAAATTGAAACTATAGATATCCTTTAAGATCCTCTTCAAGGTAATGTCTTTCATTTGACCAAAATGAAGTTAAAATTTCCCCTAAAGCAAGCTACCCAAAACCAACAAAGACAAACAAAGCGAACCAAAACCGGAAACAAAAACCTGAATATGTTTTTGGTCGATGCGGGATTTCCTGTGGACCTAGATGCTCCTGCATCAAATTTTAGTTGATTTTTATCCATAATTCATTTTATTCATCCCAAGTGTCAAACTAGATTTGTCTCTATGGTCACATCTTTTTGGATCTCTCCCCATCCCATTGTCGCCTTGTAGGTACCTAACCCCTCACCAAGGGTTAGCACCTAGTATGTGTTATTGCACATTTCAATTACTGCCATTAATACTCCTTTCCACGATAGTATTCTTTACCGCAAACTTCTTTCCTTATTTTTGTAGTTTTCTTCCTATGCACCAACAAATTGTGGTCCCGACAATGGAACCAAATGTTGATAATAAAATACGAGCCCAAGGTTTGGATTATTTATGTGAAAAAGTCAATCCCAAGGTGATGCAATAAGAAGGAAACCAGAATAGTTGAGGTAGATAACATATACATAACAGAAAGATTTCAAATAATTTCACATTCATGTGCACCGTAAGATCAGTCTACTCATATATTCATATCATATGTTCTTTATACAATATACATTTTGTACTACAAGCATATATATATCACATATGCTTGGATGGTGCTTCTGCTTATATTACAATCATTACATATATTTTCTTCTCTTCTTCTATTCCCCCTCTTTTGCCTTATGGTATATTTCGTTGCTCATATAGCCACTAGATAAGTAGAGATATGTCCTTTTATATATCTTCGTGACTTGACATCCTTCAAAGGGTATTGCTCATCATCAGATGTTGCCGCAATGGCCTTGCAATGATTGTAACTTGATATGTTTGGCTTCCTATTACTTGTCTAACAACACATGCCATTGATTCCATATTTCCTTTTGCTTGGAAAACCTACCATATCTATTATTTTGATGGAATAGCTTTGGTGGAAGACTGTAAGGTTCTGCCTTGGGTGCAACTTTGTCAAGGATAGAGCCAAAATTTATTAGTCGCAAAATGAAGGAAGAAATTTGACCTGGGTTCAATACAGCTTGGGTATAGTTGTACAAAAAAAAATCAAATATTTAAATTAAAAAATTCTTGCCAAATAAACATATTTAAAAATAATATGCATAGAATAAACAAATTAACCACAAAACACTACTGACAAATTGATAATTCAATTCTTCTTGTCAAGTTTAAGTTTTTACTTTTTTTTTTTGGCTTTTTTCATATAAAATGTGTCAATATTTTTTTTTTTTGTCATTTGGGGACCAGGTTTTGGCCCGAGTACAACCTAGTTCAAACAAGGCAAGGCACAAAAAATCAAAGGAACCTAGGCTATTTTAGTATGGGAATCAAGCTGGGACCAATGCCCTATTTGAAGTGAGTATAGGTACGAAAGGTCTAGAGGAAGAAAATGGTAACACAAAATATGGATGAATTGAGAGGATTTATTTGTAACTATGAGGGATCTAAGAATTACTATCTCCAGTTCTATTCCTATAATTCATATTCCTGATAAAATCTTGGCTAGGGCCCCACAAAACTTGTTTGGGCGAGCAAGTTCATTGATGCTTGGCCATCTTGTATAGGACAAAATGGAAATCTTGCCCTAGACCAGATATATGTTTTCAGCAAAAGGATTTTTCATTTTTCCAAAAAACCTTCCCAATGGTAGTAGATATGGACAACATTTTTCAAGGTCGACCTCAATTCTATAGAAATGTAGGTGTATACGTGAAACCTTGGACCCCCCTATTCAACCCACAATAAGTATTGTTAATTAAGGTGCCAATTTGGATTTGCATGTACAAATTGTCCCCCGAGTTCTAGTATGAAGATATTCTAAAACAAATTGCAGATGACATCAAAGAATTCATCTACATTGCAAACACAACCACAAATAGAGTTATCAACCTACATAAGAGTTTATGTCAAGGTGAACCTAGCAAGGCCTACCAAGCAAGCAATTAGATGTTGCTTGTAATGTCCCCTTTTTGGAATTGCCCTTAATCTTGCCCTAGAATCACAAGTTTAATGTAGTTAGGGTTGTGTTGTGACATTTTCACACATCGCCCCATTGCAAATGGGGACCCCCTTTTTTTTCGCTTTCGCCGTTGTTTTTGCTTTGATCTTGCAGTTTCTTGCCCTGATCCATGAAGCTAGGAAAGAATGTCCGAGTAGTTAGCTCACAGGGAACATTAGGAATGCTTGAAATAGTGAATTTCCCTGAGGATAAGTGAAACCCTGACTATCATTCCTCGATCAAAACTGACCAATCCATGGCATAGGTCCATCATTCCATAGGAAAGGTCCAAATCCTTCACCTCAGCATAAGACTCCTTGACGAATAAGAAGATCCTTTTCCAGGAATCCTATTCCAGAGTCCCTATCCAGAAATTCCAATTCCATAGCTCCAGTTCCGAAGCTCCAATCCGGATTCTTGTTCCACAGTTCCAATCCATGTTTCAAACTGCAGAGTCTGGAGGTCCTTGTTCACAATTCCATCCCAGTGGTCTTTGTCCTAAGTTCCTGTCTAGGGCCCTACTCCAAAACCCACCATGATTTCTGTTCCAGAGTTCTAAATCCAAAGTCCGGGGTGCACCAAGGGCTTATCATTCCTTGGCGAAACTCATCGATCCCTGACTTGAAGTAATGGAAGATTCCAAAGATAACTTCAGGGATTCCATGATGAATGAGGCAGTTCCTCATTCCAAGGTATAAATCCTTGTTCAAATGTCAAGAGGCTTCATCAGGAGGGAATAGAAATTCCACAGTTTAAGGTAGGAAAACCCAAGACCCAGTCCAACTTGAGACTTGGAAGATCCTCAGGAAGGAATTCTTGAACTGGATATTCCTTGACATGAACATTCCTGAACTGGATATTCCTTGACAGGAACATTCCTGAACTAGATTTTCCTTGACCCACTCCAAAATGCGCCTCTAGACAAGGATGATTTCCGGATAGGAAAATTCCTTCACTTAGTGAAATTTGCAAACAAGGAATTCAAGGATCATTCCATTCCAAGATCGACCCTGAAAACTGCGACTTTTTGCCTTGGAGGAATTCCTGACAAAGGAAATTCCCTGACCATCAGGAAAATGCGACCCAAGGTGGAAAATCTTGTTGGTACTGAAATTTGCAACCTAGGAAATTCCTCCCTGACTATCTGAAAACTTCACCTTGAAATTTGGAATTCCCTGAGGATAGAAGGTACTACTCATTTTGAATCCTATTTGAATGATGAATCTCTGATCAAAAGTCTATCCTTGCAAAGAAATGAGCAAAATGATAAATCCTTAGCCAAAAATCAGGAAAACTGGTCAAAGTCGCAGAATCCTGTAGGCAGTGGAATTTGTGCCAAGGGAGAGTTTTTGTCCTGGTCACAAAATCCAATACCTACTGGATTATGCGCCCAGGAAGAAATTTTGTCCTGGTCGCAAAATCTAGTACCTATTGGATTTTGCGCCCAGGGAATGAGGATGTTCCAGGTCGCAAATTCCTACAGGAGGTGGATTTTGCGACCTGGACAACAGGATTCCTGTTGACATTGAAAATTGCACCCTGACCTGGAATTTCATCCTATCCTTGCCTGGTGACCCTGGAATGAGGGAAAAATGTGAAGGATACTAGAAAATGATGAAAATCCTCTATTTGTTCAGGAGTTCATAAGTCAAATCTATCAAATCTTGCAAGTTTATTTTATGTTTTATCTTTTGATTGCTTTGCATTTAAGGATCTTGTCCATCGTGACTACTCGAGGTTTCCCTTATTTTGCAGGAATCGAAGACGAGGATAAGTTCCATGAGGAGGACGAACAAGGATGATCCAGGACAATCAGGATGGATAGAGAGAGTTCAAGCATCGAAGGATGACCATTTCAGGATCCAAGAGCTCCAATAACTAGAAGACTACACATGCATACCAAGGGAAGATGAAGGCATTGCTCCATTCAAAGGCATTGATTTCATCATCACGCCCCTCTCTTCCAACACTCAACATGACTGGCACAAGGAAGGCAACGTCAAGGGATTCCAGTTCTGGACAAGAGGATCAATCCTTGGAAGACCAATAGGATACACTTCAAGTACACCATCCATCGAGAAGAACGAGAATCCACGCCAAGAGCAAGGATCCGTGGCGGTGCGGGAATCCAAAGGGAAATACAACAGGGATGGAACTTCAATTCCAAAGTACACAGCGCAGAGACAAAATTCCAAGGATCACTCCAAGAATTCCATCAGGATTGACTTGATTTCCAACCTAGAAGGAATTCCACAGCAAAGTTCCTTGACCCCCTGGATTATGCTCCTAGGAAGAAAATCATTCCAGGTCGCAAAATCCTATTCCAGGTGGAATTTGCGACCAGGACAAGTGGATTCCGAGACACCATGAAATTTGCGACCAAGGAGCAGGACAAACGGACAGTTGACTGGTCTTACCTACCTACCAAGCAGCTTAGTCAGCCTGGCGTCCAGGACAGGTGGCAGCATCCCATAGGGCCTATGACATGTTCATCCCTATCTCTTTAGGGTTTGCATGGATTTTTAGGAGATCAGATCTCCTCACCTCCTCCTTTGGGTTATGTTTGCCTATAAATAGGCTGGGGCGTTTCATTTGAAAGGGGCTTCTTTTCTCTTTCTCTTCCTCTCATCCTCTTCTCTTCTCTCATCCTTCCCTGCTCTCTGAGCAGCTAGACTGTACATTCTTTCTTCATCACTCCATTTCTGCACTTCTGTTGAGCTAAAACTCCAAGGATCAGTTGGATTGTTGTAATACAGACTTTCAGCGCAATAATATAAGCATTGAAGAATGGTGTTCATATGGTTCTTTGGATTTCTGACATGGTCTTCTTGATTTCTTGAAGCATATCTTAAATTTTCTGAAGTTATTTCCTTTACTTTCAAGCTTTTCATTAGTTACAATGATGGAGATTATTACTGTTGAATGATTGAATCTGTTTGTTCATACCATTGGTGATATGTGGCTTGCAGATCACTTTGTATGGTTAGTCTGAACTGATTCCAAGCTTAACTTCGACTGTTTTGCATGATCAGTTCCATGTCCCTTGCAGGAGCAGTCTGAAAATCCTTATTCCCCCTTAGAAGATAGCGCCATCCCTGCCTAGCTGTTGTCTCATGACGAAGCAGAGGACTGGTTCCAGTTTCCATCCTCAACAGCAGTCATTTCCATTGATTAGATTCCTGAACCCTTACCCCATCTTTTGCATTTTCTTTTAAGATCTTCGCTAGGAATAGTCCGCAAGGAGCCTCACTGAGAAATCATTCCCTATCCGGAAGTGGAACTAAGAGCCTACGCCTTGTTTTCCTTGGAAGAGATAGTGAAATCCAGGCCTTTCCGTAGAAGAAACAGTGAAGTCCCAGTCTCTCTGTTGGAGGAAGCAGTAGGTTCCAAGTTATCCACTTGTGAAGGAATTCCGTTCACCCACAAGTCCGAGTCCCAGGAATGAATTCTATGTCCATAAAGGAGTAATCCCACATAAGTCCCCCTCGTGATTACCAGCAAATCACATCATTCCACTGAGTCTATCCCTGTGCACGTCACGACCTGACATTCAAGGAACCTTGGAACAGTCTCATTCGATCACGAAGTTCAGCATCTAAGAAGCTTTGTTCAAGAGAGGATAGGATACTTGATATTTTATTCTAATGTTGTTGCAGTCACAAAAACACTCATCAACAAGTTGTAACTTACTAATTAAATGTTTTAAGCAAGATGAATCTTGATTTAGGTCCTGCAATCATGTTAGATAATATTGGAAATATAACTCATATGATCAAAACATATATAATTAATGTCTTATCTATTTAATACATAACTATTTCCATATTATATAAACTACACAATATCTATAATTCATAATGGAAGTTTTAATCATAGTAGGATTTGGATGAAAAACATGATAGGTCCGCCCAAAGCTATCCATGCTAAGCCCAAGAGCAGATATACCATCCCTCTTGGCCCCAAGTGGTAGCCACACAGAAAGCACACATGGAGTGGCGTACTTAGTGGATACACTTGTATCTACTTTCCCTATCCAATGTTGTCTTATCCATCCCTCTTATGACTGAAAACTCCTTGAATCCATCCCACAGCCAATCCATGTGGAGACTGGGGAAAAAGCTACCATAGGAGGCCCGTAGATTCCTCTTTCTAAGCCCAAGGGCAGTCACTTACCCCTTGGCCCTAGTGGCAGCCACACAAAAAGCCCACATGGAGTGGCGTACTTAGAGAGTAATCTAGTGTTTGCTCACCCTACTGGCATTTTTCCCACTCCTCATGGTTGCTTGATGAGAATTACAAGCATTAAATATTTCCAGATTCATAGAGATCATACAATTTATACATATATCATTATACACCATAATCATGATAGAGCATACCACAATATCTATTAAAACATAAGATTGCTATATTCACAGCAGCAAATGCATTGACTGCTGATTCTGCCCTTGTCTGCTGAGTGCAGATATATTTCTGAATCTCATCTGATTTCCTTCCCTCTCTTCTTCTATTCTATCTCAAAGGGAGACGTCTTCATCAAGCAATATGTCATTTTTCAAAGGGAGGTGTCTTGTCTTATATACATACCCTTTCATAAATCGCAGCCTTTCAAAAACAATAGTAATAGCTACCTTAACAAACTTAATCGCTGCCACTAAGAGAATCACTGATGTATGAAACCTATACTCCTCTATCAATCGCTTGTCCTAAAACCTGAATTGCATTAGTTACTTTACTTATCACATCACTACCATAAGACTTTTGTCTTATGTGGATTTGTCTTATATGAACTAGTTGCATATCATATTTGTTAACCCTTCACTTACTTAATTGTATTCCCTTTTTAATCGTTTTGCTTGTATTACCAATTGCTCCGTTTATAAGACCTTTGTCTTATTGTATTGGCCACCTCTTTGCTGATCGTATTACTTTATAGACTTCCATATATTAACCGCACCATATAACCTTTGTATATTCAAACACCTTTTGTCTTATATGTTGAACGATCTCTTATTTGCTCAACATTGTCTTTATTATTGTATATGATCGCTGCCTTATTTGCCCAACGATGTTATATGCTGTCATATAACATATATTAATTGCTCCTTATAATATATAAATCGCTACTCAATTGCTTTTGAGAAGTCGGCTAGCTTAGAGAACTAAGTTTAGATTTTTAATTTAAACTTTAACATTATCTTCTTTGCAGGGACATTTCATTGCTCTGCATCACAAATATAGAGGCAAGATCTTGATTATGAATACCAGCCATTTAGATGTTAAAAATGTAGAAAAACTAGTTATTTACTGCTATGTTCCATGGAGTCTCGGGACAAGGGGATGTGGGGACGGGTCTCTAAGATGGGGGGACCAAAGGCCTATATTTGGGGACGGCAAGGGGACAGCAACGAAACGGTGGTAGGATGGTAGTGAGCAAGGGTCTAGGGGTGGAGCCCCCAAGGAGGTCAAGAGGCAACACCCCAAGTGCATTCCTTGTCATAGTACAAGGTGGGGTCAAGGAACAGAGCCCCGCCACCAAGCCCAAATTAAGTCCTTTGATACCACCCAAACCTTCATGGCGCACGTCATTTTCACAATTTTATCACTATGTTTTCTGCAACACCAAGTCCTTACTATTTCTAACCAAATCTTCCTTCTTCAAAAACTAACAATGAAGCTAAAGAATCTAACCAGCCTAAATGATGAGAGTTACACAATTTTTCAATGCTCCACGAAGACTTGGCACTTGCTCTTCCTCTTGTTGTTGCTCTCACTCTTCCTAATTCTTGCACTCAACCGATGAAGACTTGGCTAATACTCTCACTCGTGCTATTGCTCTCATTTTTCCTATCCTAATACTAACTCTTGCAGGCTTTAGGTTTTCTCGTTTTTTTCATTTTTGTGACTGCTTAGGGTGTGGGTGGGGCCCATAGACCATTAGGGTTAGGGATACTTGCACGAAGATCAAAAAAATTCTGATTATAAAATGATTTTTTTGCCTCAATTGCCGCAGGGGATGCTTGGGCATCTCAGTTGTGGTTGAGAGACGCAAGGGAGTCCCGTGAGGGTCTCAAGGACGTCCCAATATCTCTAAGGCATCTCCAAAATAGGGGGATATCCCAAAAACATCCCTGGGTCCGTGGTGGCAATGGGGGACGGCAAGGAGGCATTCCCCCAAGTCCCCACATCTCGGGGATACCACCGTCTCGAAAATGTCCAATATTTTTTAAGAGGGGAAAGCATCCCCATGTAACACTGCTATTTAGTAAGCAGTTAGATTATGCTCTGCATCATGGGTAGGGAGGCAAGATCTTGATTATGAATACTTGCCATTTAGATGTTAAAAATATAGAAAAAATGGATATTATTAGATTAATTAAATGATGTCAATGATAGTTTGTTGTACGGTTGTTTTGTAGGCATGTTAGTTGTTTGCATTGTAGTTTTATTTGTTTATATTATTAGCACATTGTTGCATGTAGGTTGTCTAATTGTTATGAGGTTATTCCTTAATTCTAGAAGTTGTAGTTTCATTCTTTGGGTTTATATAACAAGCCACTCTGCAATGTAATTCTTACAGCTTGTTCAATCAAGCTTATATGGTATTGAAGCCTTGTCATAGCTGAGCCTGTGAGAGAGATTTTTTCTGTACTGAAGAGGACTGATGTGAAGGTGCTTGAAGAGGCATGCTAATTTACTTGAAAGTGCAGCTGAAAAAAGTGCATCTGTGGTGTTTGTAAAGAGCTACGTAGAAGTATGCACCAGTAGCAGAGTAGCGTGTAAAGGTCTGAGAGATTATATAACTGCATGTAAAATTCTGAGAGACACGAGTAATAAGAAGCATTAGAAGCATAAGTGACAGGAGAAAGGCACTTGGGTGAAACAATTATGCTTGCATAGTTATGGTGTTTAAATAACTGCTGTAGTGTTTTTATATGCTTTTATTATTTCCCCTCCTCATTAAATTTGGGCATTTGATTGCAGTCTGAGTGGAGTTTGATTAAGAGCAGTAAATTAATTAGTCAAAGGCATTTCGAAGTGCACCATTGAAGGAGTAATGCCTGCAATTTGTGAGATCACGATCTGTTGAGATGAATAAGGCATGAGGGACAAAGACAGCAGAAGCTGTGAGAAAACACTTTGTGGACAAGAGTAATTATATTTTTGCATTTAATATAAAGTTCTAAAACTTTATAAAGATTTAGGGTTTATCAAATTTTATAAAATTTAAACATTATATTTGCTTAAATATTGCGTCCCTGCCTGAAGAAATAGTGCTAATTGTGTATTTTTTGATCCGTAAGGAATTTTCTTGTTATACTTTGCCACATTGTGTCTATTACTATTTTCAATGTCCCTGTAAATTTGTTTTGCTCCAGCATTGTCAAGTCTTCAGATTTAATTGTTTCCATAATTTGCTTGAAAAAATAGTATTAATGTAATATCTTTCAAACCATTAAGAGTTTCCCCTGAAAGTTTGCCACATTGTGTTTAGTTGGGTAAAACATCCCTGTAAATTGGTTTTATTCCAGCTCTAATGAGTCTCCCAATTTAATTGTTTATCTAAACCCAGAATCTAGTGTAGTGTCCTGAAATCGCAGGAATCTAGAAATTGCTTTTGCCCAACTCTCAGAAGTTGAATGGAAAGAATTATAGCCTATGGAGTCATAAGATATTCACCATGTGTGAGTATCGTAATCTTGATCAAATTGTTTTGAAGGATTAATGGCCACGATGATGATCCAGAGGACTATGACAAGAGGCATAAGGAAGATTTAATAATTCTGAAGTTGTCTTTCGTTGATGCTGATTCGGAAGGTTTGAAATGTCACTAATGCAGCTACATTTTGGAAAAATCTCGAAACATAATGATAGACATTGGAGGTTGGTCAAGCCTTGTATTTGAAGAACTTACTGTTTTCTTCTAAGTTGCAGGAGGGTAGATCCATCTCAGAATACTTGTGTTTGAATGATCTATGTGATCAGTTGTCGACAATCCAGAAGCCAGTGGATGATGAAGATGTGATAGCTTTGGTTTTAGGGATCTTCCCATCATCATTTGATTCATTTGTTGAATCTTTGCAATTGATTGCAGAGACACAAACAATTGATTTTGAGAAGCTATCCCATTAAACTGGTTTATGCTCAAATGTAGCCTACGAACGAACACCTAGTGTGCTAAACTTGAGCTGCATTCTAAATATTCAAGCTTGAGCAGTATATTCTTGTGCCTCATACCCATTAACTGGGTTATGCTCTCGAGCCATATTTCCTTCCGATGCATACCCATTAACTGGATTACAAATATGCATACGACTGGGTTATGTTCAAATTTAGCCTATGAATGTACCCCTTACACGGTAAACTTAGGTTAAGCCCTGTGTCCTGCCCAAATATAATGCTTCAGGCTTAAATTTTTGTATTGATTTATATCTTCCAGTAATAAGTATACATGGCAAAGAATTAACAAAAGTACTGTCACCAGTGAACCAAGGCCATTTCAACGTTGAGGTTTACATTTTAAGTATACAAACCGAAAGAGTAAAAAGAATAAAAATGAACTAAAGAAACTACTGTCAACAGCTCGAATCACTCTACCTTCCAACAACATTAGCAAGAGTTTTTACAAAGCAAGCGATCTTCTCCTCGCGAGTAGGCTGGGGATCAGGCCACTCCATTGTAACAAGCCAATGGTTGTAATCGCATCCTGGGAAAAGGGTGGGTCGCTCACCAGAATTATTAGAGTCCAGGGGAGAATACACTGATCCCGAGTTCGAAACCCTACAGCGAGCAACCGTCCATCGTGAGGCCAGTAAAGATTGATGATTAAAACCGCACAAGTGGCCATAGCCCGTTGGGATGGGAGAAGCAGGGGATTTTTTAATTACAGTAGCTGAAGAAGAAAGGGCTAAATATGAATATGTGGAAAGTTCCCTTGCCAATGTAACTGCGCGGCGAAGACGAAGAGCCATGATCGCCATGGAGAAACTTCAATCCTTTCAGCAACTGGGTTTAATGAAGTGACAGGGCCAAGGGTTTTAGGTTTGTATTTACCCTTCTCTTGCCTTTTTTCGTAATTGATAAATAAAATAAAACAACGAAATTGAACGGTGAATTTTTATTTTTATTGTTTATTTTTTGCAGCACACTCAATGATGAAATGACATTCAATTTCAACCACTCTTTGGTTGTAGAAAATGCAAGTTCTTTCCGCCCACTCCTCCTTGGGGATAGTCCACCTACCGGTCTCGCATCTAAGACGATGGGACCCGGTCCTCGGCTAACCAACTAATATCCTAGCCTTTCCCTTGAGAGCAGCCCACACATAGACTTTTTTCATTATGCTCCCACGTGGTATTGAACTCTTTAACATAATGTTCTTTTTTTCGGCCAATCGGTTTTGTCCACATGGCAGTCCTGAATTTATCTAAAACAAACTTTTTTATTTCCTCCTTATTATTGGGGCAATCTTGCAAACTAATAAACAACTTTTAAAACGTTGTATAAATTTATTAGTGTAGAAAGAACAAGTCAACATTCTAGGAATAATCGACTTCTTTAATCATTCTATCAAAGTTGTCTAGGGCTCTTTGGAAGATATGAACCTTGGTGGATGGCAAAGTCAAGGAACATATCATCATCCTCACCAATTGTGTTCAACCAATTGACTTACAACCCTTTGGTAATGGTGAAATTTTTGAAGACAATAGATACACAAAAACTACAAGAGAGTTTTTATATGCGATATCGTTGGAAGAAATTTATGAAAAGTGATTTTCTAGGTAATTCCATAAACATGGGATGAACAAGGAAAATACACTTAGAGAGTTGTAATACTATTTTTTAAATATTGTCGCACGTCGTCCCTATTGACATGGGTTGTATTTGCAAAGAGATAAATGTATTAATTATAAGTGTCATAGTTCTATAAAATTTCATGTAAAATGTTGGGTAATGTATCAACACTCTAAGTAAATGTATTAAATATGATGAGATGTTCTTGTAAGCAAAATAAAATAACCTTTCCCTAAGTTTAATATAAGCTAACCAAATATAATGCATATACATTAGCATAAAGTAACTTAGATTCATTATTTTTAGTCATGGGAGAGATAAATAGAATAATTAAATGCTAAGCTAGTAAATTAAATGTGAAGGGTATTTTAGATACTTAGCTTTAGGAACGATGGAGAAGAACAAATCTAAAGTGGCATTGAAACTAAAAGGCTTCGAGGCTAAAAATGAAGCTTTCGTATACATACTTTATCTTGAAATTTAAACTATCTTTCAACTTTGTTATGGGTCAATTTTAATCTAGGTCATTTACACGCAGATTTAATCTATGATCTTTGGATTTGATTTGGACAATTGTGTGCTTCTATTCTTCAGTTTACCTTAAAGTCGGCTCATCTTTAATCAAGGACTGATAGGTATTAAAACTATCTTGGGGAGGCTATCATATTGCTAGGGTCTGTTGGGATTAAGGTGCCATCAACCTTATAAATCCTATTGCACAGTTTCCACTATTCTTGGAAAGTTCTAAGTTTCTTGGAGAGTTCCAACATCCTTGGAGATAGGGTGTTAATTTTGTAAATTTATTCATAAGGGATGAAGTTTTCACCATCAGCAGTAAAATTATTTTTACTAGTATAACAAATATTTATTTACTGGCCTCAGTAATTAATTAGTTACCGGTAGGTTGTTATAGAGTTACTTTTACTGCTCAAGGAATCTTTGTAAATAGTAAATGAGGTGAGGTGGAGAATCTTAGCGCCTATCTTAGGGAAATGTATTTTTGGGTTGTTATGACACATGTCATAAGTTTGTAAGAGCATCTATGACAACTTATAACTGTCATAAGGTGTAAGAGATTCTATGACAGCAATTATTATCTTATAAGTTCCTATTCTTGGTTTTAGGTGCCTATATTGGGAAGATGCCTATGACAGGTGTAAGGGGATCTATAAGAAGATGATTTTGGTATATCCCAAGATAGAAATGTTGGATTTTGTCCATCTCCCATTAATTTGTTTGATGGGTACTCATTCTGTATAAATATGAGACTTGAGAGTGAAGTTTGGTTGACTAACAAGAAGAGGAAAATGTGTTTGTAGGTAACAGGTTGAGTTAGAGAGTTCTTTTGTACACAGGTGTTGTTGGATTGAAGACTAAAGATAAGATTGGAAGTGGTTTGAGTCATTTGCTTGGAGCTTCATGATTTTGTAGGTTGCATTTGAAGTTGGCATGGATTGATTAGTGGGTGATCATGGATACTAGAGATACTTGGGTTAGGTTGGATATCTTATTTTTTAGAGATATGTGTTGGAATGGTTACTTTTTATGAGAGTTTTCAATAGTAAAGACTGAGGAGCCTACACCTGGAAATGGATGTGAGTCTATCATAGACCTGATGAGAAGGTTGTCTTTATTGAAAACTTATATTGCTTGGTGTTGTATGCACAGGACAATCTTGGCAGGTGAATGATCTAAGAGGTGTTACCTGCCTAATTATTAGATGCATTCTTTATATGTATCTTGTCTTCTCTTGTGCATTAGTCTTGAATGTTAAGTTTTGAGGGCTTGTTGAGAAGTAGATGCATGATTTTATGTATTTATGTTGTTCTCCTTGTAATCTTGAGCTTGGGTTAGTTCTGAGGATTTGGTATGAGAGGTACAAGAGATGGTTAATGATTTTGGGCATATTCTCTTGTGTTGTGGGAATGTTTGGCTAGTTTGATATACTTTCTATGAGAGGTTTACATCTATTGCTGTCATGTTTCATTATAAGTTGAATGGTTAGATATTGATATCCTTTCAGTTTGGGAGTATTGAAGGAGATCTTACTTTACACAGTTTAGCACATGTTAGTTTGGTATAAGGACATGGTTTGATTTGCAAGTTCTCTCTTTCTTGGTATATTGTCTTCTTCTTGAAGGTTCTTATGTTTATGGAGACGAGGTTTTGAATGGAGTCATGTCTTGTTGTTTGTACTTCATTGTTTTTTGGCAACAATTTGGTAGCTCCTTTATCTCTTTCTTCACTGGTTTGGAGGACTTGGGAGAGTTATTTGAATTGGTAATGAGAGATGTATTTTGAATATCATTGTATACTTCTTTGACACTGTGATAGAGGATTTAGCCACATCCTCTATGTGAAGTGCTATAGGAGGACTTGTTAATGCTATGATCTTGTTTTCAGATTTGACATTACCTATGTAGTGGGAATTCCAAAAGGTATATGTGTTATGTATGAGAGCAGCAACTCTCTTGGATTGGTTACACTTTATTGCAGTGAGTTACTTCAGAGGTTTTTTATTGCATGTCTATGTGTGTTATTACCTTGGAGTCTTCTTTTGCAGGATGGTGGATATACAGGGACTTGTTTGCAGATTTGGGTTGTTGTGTTGATAGCATGAAGTTCTACCTATGATAGGTTGTTTACCCTGGTTTGAGGTATGGATAGTTTGGATGAGCTAGCAACTTTTTGTGTTTGCTATTCCAATTTGGTATGAGTGTGGCAGTCACTCAGAGTCATTTGTTATCATTTGAATTTGATGCTTGTGTTCATGTATAGATTGGTGTAGGTTTTAGTGACAATTGATATGTTCCACCTTGGCATGTTCCTCGTCCTGTCATGGGTGACATGATGTGAGGAGTTCTTGCTTGGAATGGTGGTTATCATGGTTGTTTTTTGCAGGTATCTTGTTGGAGCACAAAAGCATGTTGAAGAATCAATGATACATGGTTGGCTAAGGGATGTTTTTCCCTTGTTGATTTTTCCTATGGATCTGTATTTATAATGTATGATGTCAAGTGGGAGAATGTTACGATTAAGGTGCCATCAACCTTGTAAATCCTATTGCATAGTGTCCATTGTTCTTGGAAATCTTCAAGGTTCTTGGAGAGTTCCAACATCCTTGGAGATAGGGTGTTAATTTTGTAAATTTATTCGTAAGGGACGAAGGTTTCACCATTAGCAATAAAATTATTTTTACTGGTACAGTAAATAATTATTTACTACCCTCAGTAATTAATTATTTACTAGCAGGTTGTTATAGAGTTACTTTTACTGCTCAAGGAATCTCGGTAAATAGTAAATGAGGTGAGGTGGAGAATCTTGGTGCCTATCTTAGGGAAATGTACTTTTGGGTTGTTATGACACGTGTCATAAGTTTGTAAGAGCATCTATGACAACTTACAACTGTCATAAGGTGTAAGAGATTTTATGACAACATATGACAGCAATTATAGTCTTGTAAGTTCCTATTTTTGGTTCTAGGTGCCTATATTGGGAAGATGTCTATGACAAGTGTAAGGGAATCTGTAAGAAGATGATTTTGGTGTATCCCAAGATATAAATGTTGGATTTTGTCCATCTCCCATGAATTTGTTTGGTGGGTACTCATTTTGTTTAAATACGAGACTTGAGAGTGAAGTTTGGTCGAGTAACAAGAAGAGGAAAACATTTTTGTGGGTAACAGGTTGAGTTAAAGAGTTCTTTTATACACAGGTGTTGTTGGATTGAAGACTAAAGGGGAGATTAGAAGTGGTTGTATTGTAATCTTGTTTTGAAGATAATACAGCTTGGCCTCTCTTCTTGGTGGAGTTTTTTTCCACAAGGGTTTCTCCATGTAAACATTGTGTTATGTGTTTGATCTTACGCTCTATTGTTACCTTGTGTTGTGAGATCTTGCATTCTTATGTTGTTGATTTGTGCCTCTTTATTGCTGCTATATTATGGTGATGTTATTGATGTTTTAAGTTCATCTAAGGTGGTTATATCAAGCATGTTAAAGTGGTTGATTTTAGCATCATAAAGAAGTTGAATCTCTTCGTGGTATTTCAAGGATTAAGCAAACTTATGTTTGGATTTGCATACAATTTTCTGAATTCTATTTTTGTAGTAGTCAAAGCCTTGTATCTCACCAATTGGTATCATATCTTGGTGATTTAATGATTACAAATTGGATTAGAGATTGTTTATATATTCCAACAGGGTCAAGTTCTCCTGGGTCAACCCCCTAGAAAGATGAGCTTTATGATCATGGAAATGATTGAGGACAATAATCTCTGGTCATGTAAATGTGCTAGAACGATGATGTAATTATTAGTTCCTTTTGGTGCTCCAACTCGAAAGATTCCTAAAATGATATGCCAATGATAGGTGAATAAAGCTCAGATGTCACAAGATAATAATTAGATTAAGAATGAATGCAAATTGAATGCCTTTAAATACAACTAGATAGCAATAAATCATGCAAAACATGTACTAAGGCAACTTGTGGCGGGAAAGAAATGGATAGGAGTCGACAAAATTTTAAATTTGAATTTTTGAATTTTGAGGGTTAGTCATGGATGCAAAATTGACCCAAGATAAGGGAATGGTAAAATCAGGGTAGGGAATGAATGTCTGGACACAGTGGACAATTATAAGCATGATATATGTTAGATACATGGGGATATGTGAGAATATGCATAAGGTAAGGTTGAATGCATGAGAATGTGTGTAAATAGGGATATGTGAAGGATTGGGGAATGAACCCAAGTTCACACATGATTGTGTCATTTGTCAATATGTAATTATATTAATTTATTCCTTCAAAATGGGCCTAAAACTATATGGGAATTGGTATGGGTATGCAAATCTCATCATTATATAGTTCCTTTTTTGGTTTATGTGAACATTGCAATAAGAACTCAAATTATTCAACCAATAACATTTAAGATAAATAATTTTTAATCATGTTAAATTAAATTTTGAGCAACTTTTCTATATAAAGATTATAAAAGAAAAGTGCATATAGAAAATTAAAATTAACTATAATTGTTAAAATTTAAATTTTAATAATATGAAAATTTTTAAATTTATAAAATAAGTAAAATAAAAAAGTCATGATGAGGAGTGAATTCAAGTGGTAAATCTTGTAAACTAAGAGATGTCCAAAAATAGATTAAAATTGGGAGTGAATAACCAGATAAAAAACAATCATCTCACCAATAATGCATTATTTAGAAAAATCAATGGTGTATAGCCTTCAAGAGCAAGAGTGGAGAGATGGATCCATGAAAACTAGGGAGAGAACATCAATACAACTATCTTCCTCAGGGTTTTTTCTTAGCTTGTTGCCCTAATAAGGATGATAGAGACAAAATTTGGAATGGGCGTCCATAGTTTTTTTTATGGTGTGGGGCTATTCCTCCAAGAATGGAAGCCAAATTTCAATCCTCTAAACAACTAATCAATGAGATCCAGGTATGACTTCAACTTTACAACATCCTAGATGGATATTGGGTTCCTTCTATTTTTTAATAAATTGGTAATTCACTAGGCCAATATATGTTTGTGGATGATAATGTCTTCAATGGGGATTCCAAAGTGTATTCGTGTAGATGTATTAAAAAATACATTTGAACTCTCCTCTCCCAAAGTTCATTATCCTTAAATCAAATTCAAGTTCTTGGAACCAATAAATGGAATTGGAAGGGAGGGAACCTTCTTGTTCTTGGTGCCAAGAATTTAATCACTCCAACAAGGATTGTCCCAAGCAAAAGGCTAGAAGAGTTTGAAAATGAGTTTAAAAAGTTCTAAAATCCCCACATGAGGATTCAAAGAGGGAGCCTTGAAAGAATGATTAAAATTTGAATTTTAAGGGTTACCCTTCTCCTTCTCATTATCCTTGTTGTTCTGTCTATTTAAATATATGACATCTCATATATGCATGCCCCTCCTCTCTCAATCCAAAGGACTCTTAAAAAGTTCATCAATGAAGAAAATTCATGCTTAGATTCACCACCCAAACCATAAATTTCTCCTAGGCAAAATAACACAATCACTCAATTTCCTGCTCCCTCTACTGAGCTAGTTTTTTGGATGTGCTAAATTAATGAAGAATGTGAGTAGTGTTCTGAATGAGAAAGAAGACATCTTTCTATGCAAATCAAATCTAGATTTTGGGGATGCTTCTACCATGCCTCCCTATGCTAGTAAGCCAAGAGAAAAATTAGTTGAAGATGAAGATCTAACTTTGGGGGAAAAATTATTGGCTCTCAACTTGAAGGAGGAGGATGAACTCATTTTGGTTGATCGTCTTTGTATTTATTAGTTATCTTGACAAGTTTCCAAGATAAATTATAGGAAAAAAGGGAAATAAAGGAAGAAAATCTAGAAGGGTTTTTAAAGAAGAGGTTGCCCTCTCTGGCAAACAACCTAAAATTAGGACCTACATGAATCTAAGATCTAGGAGGGAACCTTCCCTTTCTAGGGAGACATGCAGATTCTTTCATGGAATGTTAGGGTTATTAATGCCCCTAACAAATTACACTCAGTAAAGCATCATTTGAATTTATGCACTATCAATATAATTCTCTTACAAGAATCTAAATTGAACAAACAAGATGTCACTATGTTACTCAAGAAATGACATAGATGGCATGGAGAATTTGCTAAGTTGATCAATGCGTCTAGTGGTCTTGGTATTTTGTGGTCCCCAACTTCTACCAAAGTTGAATTGGTTAGAGGAAATCTGAATTATAATGCATGTAAAATTAAAAGTCTCTCTTCTAGTCTTTCTTCTTAATCAATATTTATGAGGCAATAGGCCACCTTCAAAAAAATGGGAGCGCAATCAATTATCTAGAGTCTTGTTGTCTTTTGATGGTGAAAAGGTTATATTGGGAGGAGACTTTAACACTATTTTATCTTCTACTAAAAAAGGGGAGGTATTTCTAGAAAAATACAATCTTAGTTTGATTTCAACTAAGATTGCATTGGCTAATGGGTTTTTGTGAATATGATCCTAAAAAATGGAACCCACACTTGGACAAATAGAATCTATTGGGCTTTAGTAATATTGTAGAAAGATTATATAGGTTATTATGTAGTCCTAGTTGGCTAAATTTTCCCTAGCTTCTTGAAAAACATATCCTTCCTATCTCTTGTTTGATCACTTTCTAATTTAACTCTCAATTTTGGAAGACTACTCCCCTCAAGGATGCCCTTTTAAAATTGAAAAATGTGGTTTAGAGAACGAGGCTTCATAGATTTGGTTAAGAGTTGGCGTTAAATGCTCCTAGATTGAAGGGCGTTAAATGCTCCTAGATTAAATGGCTTCAAAATGCAGAATTTACAAAAGATACTAGCTCATTTAAAAGGTTGTCTCAAACTATGAAACTGAGACTCCTTCAAAAATATTTATGAGAAAAAAGAAAAAATCCAAGGCAAAACTTGTGGCTTTGAATGTCTTGATGTAGAACTCAGGCATGGATCAAGAAGCACATATCCAATAAAAATCTCTTCTATTAAAACATTCTAAGATTTTAGCTAGGGAGAGATCTATTGGAATAGAAGTTTAGAGAAATGCAATTAAAGAATGAGGGCATGAACACAATATTTTTTCATAATTCTACTTAGTCAAGGCACATTTTCAATAGAATCTCTTCCATATCTTTAAGAGATGGTAGAATGTTGAATGTTCTACTTGACATCAGAATGCAAGTAGTAAGTTTCTTTGAGGATTTATTGTGTTGGAAGGATGCCCCAAATTTGTTTCATCAAAATTCTCTTCCTAGGAACATCCCAGACTTGATCACTAATGAACAAAATCAAGCTCTCATGGCTTCTTTTGTAGAGGAATATATCGAGGTTGATCTATCTCAACTCCATCCAAACAAAGCCCCAAGTCATGGTGGTTTTTTGGGTATCCTTTTTTAGAAGTGTTGGGGTGTTTTGGGTAAGGATGTATGCTTGGTAGTGGAAGAATTGAGAAAGTCCAAGAAGATTTTGAAGGATTTTGATACCACATTTATAATAGTCATTCTAAAGAAGTAATATCCCTCTTCCTTTGTTGTTTTTTGACTAATTTCTCTTTGCAACACAATCTACAAAATAATTTTGAAAGCCATGGCTAATAGACTGATAATCATACTTTCTAAGCTCATTTCAAAAGAGCAAGGTGGCTTTGTTCCTAGTAGGTCAATAACAATGTCCCCTAATTAGCCCAGTTAGTTATGATCAGGTATTAGCCTATCATGTGACTCCCGTAGGCTAATAGTCATGTTCAGAGAGTCAGATTGGGGACTTACTATTTATAGTAAGTCGCGACAGAGCCAGTTTCTATTTTTAGCAGGGCAGTGCAAGAGCTAGGGCACGAGATTCGCAGGGTTGAATCTTCTAGAACATTGTTCGATTAATATAAGTTAAATTAAAGATTTAACTTATTATACTTTAAGAGGTGACTTTAAGTTATATTATAGCTTAACTTTTAATATTAAGTTATAACTTAAAGTGCAAGTTGTGTGCCTAGGGAAGGGTGCCCACCCTCATGGAGGAATAAGGGGATGTTTTTAAATTAAAAAATAATTAGAATCCCTTTCATTTAGGGCATTGGAGTTGAGGGAAATAAAAGACCAAAATGAAGCTTCATTTGCTTATGCTTGGTTTATGATATTTTGCTCTCATATTGAGTTTTGCCCATGCTTAGGGTTTGAGCTTGGCTCTTGTGTTCGAATATCAATTTGCAGAGAAAAAACCTTTGCAGATTCACCTTTCCTTGTGTATGAAAGATTGCATTAGGAGAGGGTTAGAGGAGGCTTCACTCAAGGGCTTCATTTGTGCATTTAGGAAAGTTATTTCAGAGATTATTCAAAGAAGAAATGGAGGTATTTGAGGAGTGTTAGTGTGCATATTAGAAACAAGAAGTTATTGATAGATTTGAGCATTTAAGGAGGGTTTTAATTGTTGTTATTACCTTCAGTTGCAGGTCGTACTCCTGTTGGTACAAGCCGTACCCCTTGGTATTGACATTTAGCAGTTTTGAGTTGAGTTTTGGGCAAGGCTTTGATTGGAAGTTGGTTGCATAGCATGAAGGATGATTTTTTGGTAGATTTGAAGGAGAAAAGAATTGTTTATCAGTGATTTGTTGTTGATTTATCCACCTAGCCAGGTTGTACAGTATAGCCAAGGACGTGGGCTCTTTGCATGTAATTTCTTCCTTTATTGGAGCTTATAATACACTCAAAATGGGCGCCTATGGTCTGGTTTATCATTGCAGCCATTGTAATCTACATTTTCTTTGTATTGAGTGAGGACTGAAGTATTTTCTATGGCCTTGTAATGCTGCTACAAATTTTGGCAATCAAACAAGTTGAAGATTTCCAAGTGGGTATTACATTTTAATTAGTTTTAGTGCATTTTATGATCTGGGTTGTCTTTAGTTTATACAAAATAGTTGTATATTTTATGGGTTTGTTTATTTACATATTCTATACATGCAATGCAAAAATCCAACATGCAAAAACAACCCATAAAACTCTAAACAACAAAACACCAAAAAACACAAAAAAATCAGTTAGTGCAAAACATATACAGTGGGTGTATGTTACAGTGGTATCAGAGCATAAAATCTTGCCATCCTATGAGGTTAATATGACATGCAGTTGATAAAAATGAGATATGCGGCCTACAAACAGATATGATTTTAGACCAAGACCAGGAACATATAATTCACAAAGGACACAAAGAAGAGAGATACCATAGTTAGAAGAACCTGAACAACCAGTACCCATAGTAGATCCATTTGAGTCAGAGATAGAGGTTGCTGCTACTAAGGATGATTCCCTAGTTTCACAAACAAACCCATTTTTAGGAGAGTTACCACAAGTTCCAGAACCTACAGAAGAAATGGGTGACAGGGAGGTTGAGGAGCCTAGCTTGTGAGAGATCCTGAATGTGCTCACCAGGAGCTCAGTGGCCCTAGAAAGGGAATTGAGGGATTCTCGACGGGAGATGATGGAAACACAGGCTGAGATATGACATACCCTCACACATTTATGAGATGGGTTGAATATAAGGGATAATCACCATGGCAGAAATAGGTACAATGGAGGAAACAAGAATAGGAACAATGACGGTGATAGACATAGAAACAATGACGGTGATAGGAACAGAAACAATGACGGAGATAGGAATGGGATAATGTGGGTGATAGACACAATGGTGATAGGAATCAAGGGTACAGGAATAATGGAGAGAGGAACCAGGATGATAGACACATATTTAGAGATGATGAGGATGAGGCCTCGATTACGCATAGAAGGGATTCACAATTTACAGTGGGTGACAGACCTGGTATCCCTACATTTGCCCCCAGGAACCAAGTTCCTGAGTAGGATCCCACATAGATTGAGTTTTAGGAGGAGATTCAGAGGGATTGGAGAGCTTCTAGTGCAGAGTTCAGGGCTGAAATGACCTTTGCAGAATACTCTGACATTAGGATTAAGAATAGACCTTGCAGAGGAGGTAGACCTCAGAACCAGGAGTTATAGAAAAAGGTGAGTAAGATGATACTTCCTTATTTTGATGGGTCAAGTAAGACCATCGCAAGAGCTAGGGTCCAAAAATTGGACAACTACCTACAAATTAGTCCTATGCCTAAGGAGGATGCCATTACCTATGCAACTTTGCATTTGGAGGGGGTAGCACATAAGTGGTGGAGTAATGGGAAGGTTACACTAGGCCATGATCAGATTACATCATACGTAGAGTTCACAGCTAGATTGATCAATAGATTTGATAAGAAAGACCCGGAGTTACAGTTTAAGGAGTTAGCATAGCTGAGGCAAAGTGGTTCAGTTGACTCCTACATTTTTGAGTTTCAGGACTTGTCAGTTATGGTCTTGGATATTTATAAGCGTAGATTGATCATTCTCTTCATTGATGGATTATCAGACCCTCTTCATGGTTGGGTTAAGGGTTTTGACCCTGCTACACTCTAGGAGGCCATGAAAAAGGCCTGAGACATGGAGTCATCAGTGTGGAGAAGCAAATTTCAGTCCAAGGGGTTTCCACACAGAAGGGACAAGGAGAAAGAGAAGAGACCATTCCACAGAGACGTTGAGCAACATAAGGACAGGTCAAACAGGTTGATTGAGGATCAACTCAATGAATACAGGAGAAAGAAGCTTTGCTTTCACTGCAAAGAACCATGGGATCCCTCACATAAATGTCCGCATAAGGCTAAGGCCAAATTGATCGAGTACTCTTCAGCTAAGGGGACTCAATCAGAGGCATCTGATTTAGATTCAGATCGACCTTCTGATTAGGGAGATAGTGAGGCTGAGAGGGCTTCACAGCACAGTCCTAGCAGTGATAGTGTCATTGCCCAATTATCTAGCTTCCAGAAGATTGGTTCTTTCAGGGTGCATGGTGTACTTGGTGGACAACATATTATTACCCTCATTAATACATGAGCGACTCATAATTTTATTGACGAGGGGTTGGTAACCCACAGGGGGTTGAAGACAGAGGAATTCAAAGGCTTTAAGGTGATGGTAGCCGACGGATTCAAAATGCAGTGTAACGGGAAGATAACAGGATTGAAGATCATCATGGGTGATTACGAGTTGGTTGGTGACTTCTATGTGGTTGGCATTGGGGATACAGATGTGGTACTTGGCATGCATTGGATGAGCCAGTTAGATGAATTCACCATGAATGTTAAGAAGATGGAGATGAGGTTTGAATGCAATGGGAGGAAAATTTTCCTTAGGGGTATTTCAGATGGTGGACCTCGAGTAGTATCACTGAAGAGAACGGAGAGGTTGTTGAGACATGACCAGGTAGAGTGGGCAGTAGAGTGCCTTATTATACCAAAGTCCCCATCAGGGCAGAAGGATAGCTATCATCCGGATATCCAGAAGTTACTATCCAAGCACAACAAGGTGTTTGGGGATATACCACTAGGAGTGCTTCCTAATAGAGGCATAGAGCATGTGATCGAGTTGGAGGATGGGACCAAACACATCATGATCACCCCATACCATCATCCGAAGAGGCTCAAGGATGAAATTGAGAAAACCATCAAAGAGCTACTGGAGATGGGACACATTCAGCCCAAGAAGAGCCCATTTGCTTCTACAGTTGTACTTGTAAAAAAAAAGGATGGGACAATCATGATGTGTATAGATTACAGGGCCTTGAACAAGAAAACTATTAAGAACAGGTACCCCATTCAGAGGATAGATGAGTTGATAGATGAGTTACATGGTGCTTGTTACTTCTCTAAAATTGACTTGAGGTCTGGGTATCATCAAATTTGTATGAGGGCTGAGGACATAGAAAAATGGATTTCAGATGTCATTATGGTCACTTTGAGTTTCTAGTGATGCCCTTTGGTTTGACCAATGCACCAGCGACTTTCCAGAGTTGTATGAACCAGATTTTTAGACAGCAGCTCAGAAAGTTTGTTCTGATTTTCTTTGATGACATTAATTTTTAGCAGGACTTGGGGGGACCACATGAGACACCTTGAGGAGGTGCTGGCCATTTTGGAGAGTAACTCACTTTATGCCAAGGAGTCAAAATGTGATTTTGATATGACAGAATTACTCTACCTTGGCCATATTATCAGTGTTGATGGGGTTAGAATGGATCCAGAGAAGATAAAGGCGATTGTTGATTGGCCTCCACCCACAAACCTCACACAACTTAAGGGGTTTTTTAGGCTTTGTGGATTCTACAGACAGTTCATAAAAGGCTTCTCTCATACAGCTGCACCATTAACAAATTTAACAAAGAAGGGAGCCTTTGAATGGAACGTCAGTACTCAAAAGTGCTTTGATAACTTCAAGCACTTGATGACTACATGCCCAGTGCTTGTTATCCCATATTTCACTAAACCATTTGAGTTACAATGTCCCAATAGCTTTTGAGAGTAGGAAGCTTCAAGGTGTGGAGAGGAGTTACTCAGTTTATGACTGAGAGATGTTGGTCATCATGCATGCATTGGCCAAATTCAGGCCATATCTAGTTGGGGGTAAGTTCATAATCAGGACTGATCATAACATCATTAAATATTTCATGAACCAAAAGGACCTGAATGACAGACAACAAAAGTGGGTCAGCAGATTACAGGCATATGATTTTGACATTAAGTATGTCAAAGGTAAGAGGAACATAGTTGCAAATGCCTTGTCACGACGACCGCACTTGTGTTTAGTTGGGGAGATCTTTGGTGAGTGGAGGGAGATTATTATAGCAGAGTATGCTAAGGACTCTTGGGCAGTAGTAGTCATTAAGGACACAATAAGAGATGAGAGATATTCTTTGGTGAGTGATTTGATCATGTACAAAGACATGATATTTTTGGTGCCAAATCATAGTTTAAGCATATGGTAATGAAAACTTTCCATGATACACCAATGGCTGGCCATCCTGGATTCTTTAAGACATACAAACAGATTCAGGAGAGGTTCACATGGAAAGGACTGAAGGATGAAGTGCAGAAGTATGTTTGTGAGTGTCCCATTTGTCAACAAAACAAGCATGAGCATACCTTTCCTACAGGTTTACTACAACCATTACCTATTCCCAATCAAAAGTGGGAATGTATCTCCATGGACTTTATTACAGGGTTGCCTAAGGCTTAGGAAAAGGATTGTATTTATGTGGTGGTCGACAGACTCACCAAATTTGCACACTTCTTTGCAATTTTAGCAACCTTCACAATTGCTCAGGTAGCTAATTTGTTTTTTAGGGAGATATTCAGGTTGCATGGGGTACCCAAGAGCATTGTTAGTGATAGGGACAACAAGTTTATGAGTTTATTTTGGTAGGAGTTGTTTAGATTATGTGGTACAATGTTAAGTCCTAGCACCGGCTACCACCCGTAGACAGACGAGCAAACAGAGGTGGTGAACAAATGGTTAGAAGGGTACCTATGTAATTATGTTTCAGGGCAGCAGAAGGCCTGGATCATATGGTTGCACCTAGGGGAGTATTGCTACAATAATACACACCATATGTCGATTCAGATGACTCCTTTCAAGGCACTGTATGGTTATGATGCCTTGTGCTTTACAAATCTTTTGCTTGGTGACAGTTGAGTGCCTAAGGCTAAGGACCTTTTGCAGGATAGCCAGGACATTCTCAAGGAGCTTAAGGAGAATATATAGCAGGCTTAAAATCAGTAGAAGTTGTATGTTGATTAGCACCGAGTGGAGAGGAGTTTTGAGGTTGGAGACATGGTGTATTTGAGGCTCCAACCCTACAGGCAGTCCACTCTCAAGAAGAGTGGAGCAGATAAGTTGAAACCCATATTTTATGGTCCTTTCAGGATTATCAGACGAGTGGGTGAGGTGGCTTATGAGATTGAGTTACCATCAAACAGTAGGGTGCACAATGTGTTCCATGTTTCCAGACTGAAGAAAGCTCTTGGCCACAATATAGTTCCTTCAGCAGATCTTCCACCATTGGATGAGGAGGGAAAGTCGATCCTAGTACCAGAGGCCATCACTAACACCCGGGAGAGACATTTGAGGAAATGGGTTATCAGAGAGTACTTGTTCAAATGGAAGAATTCACCCGTGGAGGATGCTACCTGGGAGAGTGAGTAAATATTGTAGCACCTTGAGCTGAGATTGCTTGAGGACAAGCAATTTTGCGGAGGGCAGACTGTAATGTCCCCTAATTAGTCCAGTTAGTTGTGATCAGGGATTAGCCTATGACATGACTCCTATAGGCTAATGGTCATGTTCAGGGAGTCAGATTGGGGGCTTACTATTTATAGTAAGTTGTGATAGAGCCAGTTTCTATTTTTAGCAGGGTAGTGCAGGAGCCAGGGCACGAGATTCACAGGGTCGAATCTTCTAGAGCATTGTTTGATTAATATAAGTTAAATTAAATATTTAACTTATTCTACTTTAAGAGGTGACTTTAAGTTATATTATAACTTAACTTTATAATATTAAGTTATAACTTAAAGTGCAAGTTGTGTGCCTAGAGAAGGGCGCCCACCCTCATGGAGGAATAAGGGGATGTTTTTAAATTAAAAATTAATTAGAATCCCTCTCATCTTGGGTGTTGGAGTTGAGGCAAATAAAAGACCAAAATGAAGCTTCATTTGCTTATGTTTGGTTTATGATATTTTGCTCTCATATTGAGTTTTGCCCGTGCTTAGGGTTTGAGCTTGGCTCTTGTGTTCAAATATCGATTTGCAGATATGAAAACCTTTGCAAATTCACCTTTCCTCATGTATGAAAGATTACATCAGGAGAGGGTTAGAGGAGGCTTCACTCAGGGGCTTCATTTGTGCATTCAGGAAAGCTATTTCAGAGATTATTCAAAGAAGAAATGGAGGTATTTGAGGAGTGTTAGCGTGTAGATCAGAAACAAGAAGTTATTGATAGATTTGAGCATTTAAGGAGGGTTTGAATTGTTGTTATTACCATCAGTTGTAGGTCGTACTCCTACTGGTACAGGATGTACCCCTTGGTATTGACATTTAGCAATTTTGAGTCGAGTTTTAGGCAAGGGTTTGATTGGAAGCCGGTCGCCTAGCATGAAGGATGATTTCTAGGCAGATTTGAAGGAGAAAAGAATTGTTTATCAATGATTTGTTGCTGATTTATCCACCTAGCCAGGCCGTACAGTACAACCAAGGACGTGGGCTCTTTGCATGTGATTTCTTCCTTTATTGGAGCTTATAATACACTCAAAATGGGCACCTAGGGTCTGGTTTATCATTGTAGCCATTGTAATCTGCATTTTCTTTGTATTAAGTGAGGACTGAAGTATTTTCTATGGCCTTGTAATGCTGCTACAAATTTCAACAATCGAACAAGTTGAAGATTTCCATGTGGGTATTACATTTTAATTAGTTTTAGTGTATTTTATGATATGGGTTGTCTTTAGTTTATGCAAAATAGTTGTATATTTTATGGGTTTGTTTATCTACTTCATATTCCATACATGCAATGCAAAAATCCAATATGCAAAAACAACCCATAAAACTCTAAACAATAAAACACCAAAAAACACAAAAAAATTAGTCAGTGCAAAACATATACAATGGGTTTATGTTACATATTCTTATTTCTCATTAAGCTATTCACTTGATCATTACCTCCAAATCTAAAAGTATAGTCATCAATCTAAACATGAGAAAAGCCTATAATGGGGTGAACTAGAGATTCTCGATAAAGATCTTCGAAAGTTTCAACTTTTATTTGGCCTAGATAGCATGAATTTTTAATTGCATTTTCAACCCTAAATTTTTAATTTGGTTATAATTTCCCCTTAAGCTTTCTTGAGCCATATAGAGATATTTTCTAATGGAACACTCTTTCCCCTTACTCATTATCTTGGATGGGGCCTTAGGGAGGTCAATTTGGAAGGCATGTATGTCTGGTTCTTGGTAGGGAATTCAAGTTGCTAACAAGTTTAGTGCTACTTCTATAGAAATTTGTTGATGACACTATCCTATATAGGAAGGCCTCATGTGAAGAAGTTGAGGCTATTAAAGGCATCTTGAATGTTTATTCAGATACCTCTGTTCTGTTGGAGTATGAGAAACACTGAGGGGGGGGGTGAATTAGTGTTTCAAGACAAATTCAATTTCTTTGCTTCTCTTTAAACTTATGCACATGTAATAACTTGGAAGCTCAAATGTTGAAAGTAACTTTATTAGATAAGCAAGATTAAATGCATGATCAACATAGAAACTCAAATGTTGAAAGATACACAAGACTGAATGTTTAAACATGAAGACCAAATAGACCATAAATAATGAGAAACCATAATAGAGCAATTTTCATGAGTGGAAAACCCTCATAGTGATGAAAAACCACTCGGAACATGCCTCACTGGCTGATGCAGGGGCATCTTGCCCTACAATTTTGGTTTTTCAACTTTTTGCTATTTTGGTTCTTCTTGTTAGCTTTTCTTTGAAAATAAGTGGTGACTCTTTGTCTTCTATCATTATCTTGTAAACTCCTATTCATATGTAAAGCTAAATTCGATGTGGAGCTCTTGTTGCACATATAGTTCCATGGCTAGTATAATTAGAAATCTCCTATTGCCCAAGCGCCAGGGACCATACGACAAAGGGATTTAAATCTGTCATTTTATTTCTGCATAACTAATGGTTTCTTTGGTAGTTAGAAAATTTGAATGGTCTCAAGGATCAAACAAATGCAGAACAAATAGTAACTCTTGAAGAAGATCATGATTATGTGCATCAATTTAGAAGGAAGTTGAAAGGTCTGCCGGCGGTTGAAGACAGTTGGAATGAACATGCAAAGAATCTAAGCATGTAGCGGTCGATTGGAAGATGTGAAGATGAATTGATAGAGGCCAAGGAGTAGAGAGCGACAGTTACATAAGGAAGATTCTAGATTTCTGTAGAAGCTGAATCAACGTCAGCAAAAGCAAACCTAGGCCGACGGTTTCAAAAGGATGGAAGCAGATTAAAAGAGAGACATCAAGGGAGAGAGAAGTGAATGGGGGTAGGAAGTTGTGAATTGGAGGGAGAAAAGGATGAAAAGGAAAAGTCAAGGCTGATAAACAGTCAAGGCCATAGGCCAAAAGTTGAGGCCGAGTGTGGAGAAGCAACAGTAAAATGGAAGCGGTTATATAACGAAAGGGATAGAAGGAGGAGAGTGTAGAAAGTAGTTAATAATGTTTTGTTTTACCACAGATAGATAAGGCCACTTGTTGAAAGCCATCAGATATGTTTTGTAATGCTTTGAATATGGAATAGAATACTATGGATTTGGGTATACTCTGCCTTGTGATTTCAATAATAATAGAATCTGCATTTTTTACTTCCTGTCATTTTTTTGGGTATTCGTTTGTTAAGATCCTGTCATTATTTCTGAATTTCTATTTTGAATGAATGCATTGTGAGTTGTTTTGATTCTATGGCTAGCAAGGCAGTCATCAATGGGTATCAGAGCATGAGTTTTTAAATCTTGTGCCATCATATTGGTATCAAAGCAAGGTTGGTTTTGAGTGCTGAGTAGATCGTCGAAGTGAGGCAACTTGGCCAAGACATATGGATAGCAGAGGAAGAAGAATATTAACGGGTTGAAGGAATATGAAGCCTAAAAGATTTGGGTGATAAAAGTTTGTTATAGGTTTTGGAAGTTGAATATTTATAAGAATATTGGAGTGATATGTGTGTTTGCAGATTTGGGCAGAGAGCACTAAGTGTGTTGCAATCTAATGCATGTTACAATTTGGTAAAAGAGAGGTACTAAAAGACTGGGCATAGCGAATAAGAAAGAAGCCCTAGGTGAGGTATCTAGAATATGAGAATGAATAGAATGATGTAGTATTTGCATAGGTAGGATGCCGAAGGAGAGGCAACCTGTGTTGGTATTTGCAGTGACGTGTGTTGTTGTGTGAACTGATCACTGAAGGAGAGGCAGTTTGCACTTGAAGATTGAGCAAAGATTGTGGATTGCAGTAGTAAGAAGGATTACCCGTCATAATCCCATTTTGGGAAAGATATTGGGATGAAGTGGAACACAAAAAATACCGAGAGGAATTGGAAGAGATTGCAAGAAGAATGAATATTTTGGAAAAGATTTATTTTCCTGATAAGGTGGTGATTGCAAAAAGTAGACAAGGAGAGAAGAGGAAAGTTCTCACTGTAGAGGACTTGGATAAAAGTAAGGAAAGGAGAAAAGAGAAAGTGTAGCAAAGGGCACTAGAAGAAGAAAAGAAGAAAGTGTCCAGGAAGGAGGCATTGAAGAGACATCTTGGTCTCTTGATTCATTTGCTACTGATTTGTTTGAAAATGTGAATGTAGGTATAAAGAAGGTTGAGAACAAGCCTTTGGAGCTAAAAAGAGAAAAGGCGAGAAGAGAGCCCGTAGAAGAAGATGAATATAAGAACGAAGGAAGACAAGTTGCAGCAAAAGATAATAAAAGACAGTTTGTAGTAGCAGTGCAATACAAGGTACCTAAAGATGAAGAGAAGTATAATGAAGAAAAGAAGAAATCCTATAAAGAGAAAAGGGTGGTAAGACATGAAGCTGAGAATGTAAGCAAATTGGGACAATAGACCAATAAAGAGGTAAAAGTGAGTTTTGGTGGTGATTTTGTTTATGCAAGTGAAAATAGGAATGTAAACCTACAAGTTGGAAGGGAAAAGAGTAAATTAGTAGATCATGGCTATATAGTACCATATTGGCAAAGAAAATCAGTTGTAAAGGAATATCAGGTAGAAGGAAACCAAGGAGTGGTTTGTACTAACCTTTATGACAACAAAATAGCATCAAGGAGGGAAAATATGACAAAGAATCAAAGAAGACAAGAGGATAGGACAAGTACAGAGGCAACAAAACATCAATTCAGGAAGATGAAGCACCCAACATGGGTAGTGAAGCATGGGACAGCAGTAGAAGAAGTTGACATTGAGAAACATACAAAGCAAGAAAAGAGGAGATGTGTGGATATTGACAAACCAAATGAAGAGGAGCACATGTTAAAATCCCTAGAAGAAGATGGAAAGGAGGATAATGCCCCAGAGCATACTGAAGAGCCTGAGAAAGAGCAACATGGTAAGTGTGAGATAAGAACTAGACAATCTGATTTGTATAATGTCGAAGCTTTGGATGAAATTTATGAATATGAGGAAAGGCTGTGGCTAATTGTGGATGAAAAGAAAATGAGAAGAGAAAGATACAAAAAGAAGGTTAACAGCAGAGGAGGGCAGAGTGGAAATTCCACTACCCCTACCGAACACATTAAAAACATTGCCAATGTATGCCCTGTTCACAATGTTACCCAAAACAATGTCACGGTAAGGCTCCTCGATTCTTCCTTGAAAGGAAAAGCTCTCCAATGGTATAAGGCGTTACATGCAAATTTAATTCATGAATGGGATGAGTTAGGAGATAGGCTCTGTCAGCATTTTGAATATAACGGTGATCATTTGTCCATGATAGAGCAACTGACCACTATTAAAAGGGCTCCTTATGAATTCATGGTAGATTTTAATTTTAGATTTCAAAAGACTTGGTATAGAATCCCACCATTGGTGAGACCTTCCCCTAATGTTGCATTCTTATATTATTTGAGATCCCTGAATAGTGATATCACTATTGTTATGTCGTAAAATGTCCCCTAGGACTTTCACCTCCTAAGTTTAGCTCCTGGGTCCCTTAATTTTCATCATGCATGTTACCCTGAGACAAGATGCCTGCAACCCATGTCAAAATGGACTTAGGGAACATTGTACAGTTTAGATCCTGACCCAAAATAGGTCCCAGGACTTGGGCACTCACACCCTTGCCCTGCCCTATTTTGGCAGGGTCTCAAATTTGAATGTCGATTGGAGACCGTTAAAAGGTGTTTGTTATTGACATCTTAAGTTTGAATTATGAAATTAAAGTGAGAATGCATATATAAGCATTTTTAGGAATTCATCTGTAAACTAGAAGATGATTATGATATTTTGGTGAACTTATGATTTTAAAGCATTCAAGGCTTTCATTGTGGCAGAGCAAACTTGTGTTGTTGTTGTGTTTGTTATTACAGATTTGGCTTCATCTTCTCATGTTGTGAAAGATCTTCATCTATATGCGAGCTACACATTTGAGGTGATATTTATTTATGCTTCAATCAATCATTTATCAATTTGTTTTTGCCTTTGTCCTACAAGGATACACACTCTCTATCTAACAATGGTGTTGGAAGGATTGAATGCCATTCTGGGGCTTGACCAAGGCAAGCTCCTAAACACCACAACCCCCAACCCCTCTCCTTGTGATTGTAGGTGACAGGTGTTGGATCACGAAAAGTGGAGTTGTAGAGGAGTGTTGTAGAACATAAGGATCTCAAATCTGGTGGAAAAAAGTAGACAAGAACACTATCAGGGTTTGGGCACTAGTCCCTTTGCCCTTCAAGTTTATAGAGCCTAAAATCTCTAGAGCAGGGATAATCAATAGCAGAAAAGGTTTGAAAACCCCCGATAAAAATCCTACCTTAGACTTGGGCACAGGTCCCTTTGCCCCCGACTATTCAGGATCCTGAACTTTGAAAATTGGTATGTATCTAATCTTTATTTAGTATCTCTGTGTGCGAGCATTTGTCAGAATTCATCTGTTTGTTTACGATTGTGCATAATTAGGGTTTTGAACATAATTGGGCTTAAATTAACACATTAATCATCAATTTACAAATTTCCATATCATTACAAGTGACAACCAACCTGTAGGTGAATCCTCTTGCAGAAGTTGTGATTCAACTCAGTTAACTATCCTTGAATGTGTGTAGTGAAAGGAGGATCTAGCTAAATCATTCAATTCCATCTTCCCCCTTTTTCCTACATAACATTTTGGTGAACCCATGTTTTATTACAATTTGTACCTTGTTGAGTGTTGTACTTCATATTTGCATTCATTCATTTCATTATCATCATATTGCATTTGAAAATCTACAAAAAAATTGAATTTTTTTAAAAAATCAAGCATCATAGGCTTGCATTTTGACATAGTTTACATTATTTTCATTTCATTTCATCTAAATTATTTAAATCTCTGATATTTAAATCAGATCTGATATAAATCGTAGCAGTACATCATTTTTTAATCATTTTGCATTGCATTTTCATGCTCTATTTGTTAGAATATGCTTAAAGTTATGCATTTTACATATAACCTAGTCTTTACAATAGATAGGTTTTGTGGTTAAAATCTTGTTTCAGATTTTACTACTCTTTAAAGCACTCTTTTAAGTCTAATTTTATATTATAGTGTGTTTTTGCATTTGCATTCCAATATTTGCATTTACACATTGGGTATTTCAACAAATATACCTTCATCCCTAGGGTTTGTTCTATTAGTTTGTGCTTTGGGTGTTGTATTCCTTTGCACGAGTCTTATAACCCATTGCCCTAATATAAATATCCCTTTAAGGAGAAGTATTAGACTAATGGGTTCTAGTGCTCCCGATAGCAACGGTGTTCCTACATCAGAAAATCCATTAAACACCTTTATAAATGGAGAAACACAAACTTTGCAAGATATCATTCCTCCTACAACTACAATGGAAGAAAACATATTTCATGATGTTGAGGACCCTATTGATTGGATAACACATGTACCTGATGAGCAAATAAACAAACTTGATAAAGAACTAGTTGATTTTCAAGCATTTATGGAAAATGAAAGGATAGCGGAAGAAGCTGTACCTGTAGTTCATAACATAAGAGAGTTGTTAAAAGAAGGACAAAATGCTGTTAACATGCTTCGAGGCTTAGTGGCTATAGTGCATCATAACATTATGCTGGTGTCTGAATGTGCGAATGTTATTAATAACATATAATCATCAACTCATACACAAGTATCAACACCTATACTGACTACTGGAATGACTACTTTTACATCATCAATTTTTGCTACTAATGCACATGCTTGTAGTAATGATACCACTAGTATTGGAGTATCTAATGGAATTAATTCACAAAATTACAAAGTTGTGGAATTCAACTATCAAAATCAACCACCTAGGGTGAATTCTTTTATGAATAATAACTCTCAACCACCTCCTACCTACAACTATTCTCAACCACTTTCCACTCACAATTACTCTCAACCACATTTAATTACCACTCACAATCACTCATCAAAATTTCATGACCACGGATTCAAATTCTCAAACCGCATCTCCTAATGATGCCCTCCTAAACCAACTCTTGCAATGCATGACTTGTTTACAACAAAAGGTGACGAGCTTGACAAATTCTTCACAACCTAATTAACCAAATTATCATGCCTGTAATCCTCTATCTTATGCAATCTTAAGAACTCCTATGCCTGACAAGTTTGAAAGTCCTCAATTTGAAAAATATGGTGGAAAAGGTGATCTTAATACTCATGTGGCAACATTCACAGCTATGTGTAGTGATTTCTTCTTTTAAGAGGACTTGTTAGAGAAACTTGTCCCGTGATCTCTCAAAGATACTTCTTTGGAATGGTTTTGCTCTTTACCTCTTAATTCAATACACTATTTCTCTCAGCTAGTTGATCAATTTTTACAACATTTTCAAGCAAACATTGGACCTCAAGTCTCTTTGATTGATTTAGTTCATTGCAAACAAGGTCCAAAAGAGAAGTTAACCAAGTTTATTAGTTGATATCAAGCTCTTTATGCACAAATTTAGTACTAGATGAATGATGAGGATGTCAAAAGGTATTTATTACAAATCTACAACCTAACACTCGTGATAAGATTCTCTTGATGAAATATAATTCTTTTCAACATTTATGCACAGCCCTTCATAATTACCAACTTTCATCTAGTCGGTATGAAAACCAAAACTCATGAGCTCAAGTTGGTCAATCCACGACTGGACCTTCACAAAATAACTTTAAGAGGAATAATAGGAGTTTCATCAAGGTTAATGGACAGAATTCAAACAACTTCTCATAAGTGTCCACTATTGCTAATCCAGAGAGGGCACCATTGCAGTATAGACAAGAACAAAGATAGTTCACTCCAATATCTGACTCTTTACATTCTATCATGAATCAACTAGTGAATAATAATCTCTTAAAGCTCCCTCTGATCAAACCACTAGATAGTAGTAGAATGCAAGGACCTCACTTCGATGCTAATGCTTTTTGTCATTATCATCGGCAACAAGGGCATGATACTAAATGATGTATGCATCTTAAACATGAAATACAAGACCTCATCGACTCAAATGTTATATAGGTAAGTGGAGTGAATGACTATGGAAATAAGTCAATTGCTCCTCTGAATCAAAATTTACAAATTTTTACAAATCCATTTCCTAGGCATAATGACAACATGATGGAACAAAATACAATAGAGCACAAAGATGATTATCTGAATTACGATGAGATAATTGCTACAATAGAAGTGGATAAGGAGAAGATTGAAAACTCACCTTGTCCACAAAAAAGGTATTTATGCTGAGGTTCCTCTGCCGTTATCTCTTCAAGGATCAAGAGTTAAGTAAAATGCATTAGAAAGACAAATTGAACAACCAATACAAGAGAATATGATATAGGAAAAGGTGGCTACGATAGATGATATCCCATTTCACTACGAAAAACTAACCCACCAAAATAAGAAAGCAAAGGATCAGAAAAGAATAAGGTAGTTATCATCAGTGGGAAATGGTAATGATTCCCCTCATCACAAGCAACAAAAGATTTCAAATATACAACAATTTGAGAAACAAACACTGATTGGTCATCCTGGAAATACGAATCAAACAAATGTGAACTATTCACACTTTTTACAAAACTTGATGGAGCACTTCTCTAATATGCTCACAAGTTCGAGAACTTCTTAGCAGTAGGTAAGTATTTCTAACCTTGGTGGTCACCTATGTCGTAGCATTATTTTCTCGTTTATGTGGTTTCCCCTCTTGTGTTGTGTTCCCCCCATGATGTGTTATGTGTTGTTTAGGCCTCCTTGGATGACCCTTGATACTCTTGTAAGGTTAGGGATACCAGGAGACCACCTCTTTTATGACCATTCTTCTATTTGTTTCATCGTTCTTCTATCTTGCTTCTCCTCTATTTTATTTTTGTGTGTTGTGTCTTAGGGACATAACATTGCAGTTGATGACCTGGGGGCATCTTCCTATGTGATTGTTCCTATGGCACTTGTTCTCCTCTCTCATTTTATTGTTTACCTTCAGCAAACAAAGCAAAAATGGACCTAGTCCATATATGAAGATGAGATAGATTTATATATCTAACACTTGGCTAGTAGAATCACTCCATGTGATATTTGATATTGTCTTATCTTTCTAACAAATCATAACAATACATATGCTCCATGTACTTTGATTATTTTGGTGTCTCTCCTTGTTGTTACACTCGGTTCTGAGATGCCTGCAGTATAAGCCCAATGGCTATACTCATATTCAAACCCGTATGTGTAGCCTTGGCTTCTTTATTTTCATGCATAGCTTTCATGTTTTTCTTAGACTAAGATGTGTTTGTGGGAACATTCGGCGATCGTGAGCACATGTCACCTTTGGGGGCATGGGATTTGCAAAGGTTCTTGTTCCCTTGTGTGTTTTCTCTCTACCTTAACATGCTTGATATCGGTACATAATATCAACCACCTTAAGGTGGGGGCATATATAAGGTAAGCCGTCTGATGATTTTGGTACTAACGAAGCATGTTTGTAAGCCCTTTGCAGAGGTGGGATGTTGTATCTCTGGTGTGAGTGCACATCTTTATTCTATATTGCAATCAAAAAGCCCTTTGCATAGGCGGGATATCATGCATATCCTTTTATTCACAAGCCCTCTATGAAGGAAGGGATCGTGTGTCTCTTGAGCTAGTGCACATCCTTTTTATTTCAAAAGTCCTCTAAGTAGGCAGGGTTGGATATGAGACTATCCTCCCTTAAGTGTGTCTTTGGTAGTTGTTGTGGCATAAGCCCTGTAACCAAAAAATTTAGATAAATATGAAAGATAAAACAAACATGCAATTCCTTTTTATCCAAAACCTTTCGAATACCTCAGTTTTTTTGAACGATTGATGCAAGCCTCATTGATCAATGAAGATTGTGTTAATGCTGATTTCTCAGATACGCATCATAACATTGAGATGGAGATTTGATGAGAAGAAGATATATGGAGAAGATTGGCACAAAATAGATAGATGATAGAAGAATATTTCGGCAGAGTAAGGATAGCAAACTCAGTGCATACCAAATAGCTTATGAGAGGGTAGATTTATAGGCAAGGGCTGATTTTTGATGTGGAGGGAAGAAGATTTGATAAGATAAGATTTTATTTGATTTTTTGATAAAAGAGGAAATAAAACAAGATAAAATAGGAAAACAATAAAAAAGACTTGCTTTTAATTTTAAATCCTCAAAAAGGAAATAAATCTTCTAAAAAGATTGGAGGATAATAGATGAATTATCTAATTAAATAAATTAATTAGATACACACGAGTTTTAAATTTGGAAAGAAAGCAAGAAGATCTTTTTAGGATTTTATTAATTAAATAAATATTTATGTTGGATTTATGGTGAGAGATGATGTGGAAAGATAATTGATGAAATATCTAATTAAATTAATTAATTAGATACAAATGAGTTTTAAATTTTAGAAAGAAAGCAAGATCTTTTTAGGATTTTATTTATTAAATAAATATTTAATTAATTTGGATTGTGGTGAGAAATGATGTGGAAAGATAATTAAATAAATAAAAATTTATTTAATTATAGGAAAATAGATAAATGACTAATTAAACAATTAAAAATAATTATTTAACTAGAGAGGATTAATGGACATGAATAATTAAATAAATAAAATTTATTTAATTATAGAAGATAGGATTATGGATGGAAAGGGAATAAATGAAATTAGTCAAATAAATAAGATTTATTTAACTAATTGGGTGATGACATGGGTACCTAGGGCAAAACATGCTACAAGATGTCTAAGTGATGCAATGTTGCAAGAGATGGACATTTTTGGGTGTCTACATTTTGCCCCTCTTTGAGATGATGTTCGAGATGATGAGATTTGTGTCGAGTAACATCATTTCAAAGAAGCTAAGGTATGGATAGAAGAAAAAGATGGTAATGGAAAGATAGAATGAGGATGCCCCCTAAGAGGATAGGCGGGTTAGACAAACATGGGTATGCTCTCAAAATGAAAGTGGTTGGTCAAGGAAGAAAGATAAGGAAATGGATAGAAGAAATGAATGATATGTTATGCTACAATGAAAGTGAGTGACCATGATGTTTGATATAGCACTAAACATTATGCACCAAGGTATGAGGACCAAGGTGACGATGTGTCTTGTGCCCCAGCGTAATACAACCTTGTCTAGATGTATGAGGAAGAAAAATTTAGAGCATGAAAGTCCTAATATACAAAAGGTATGATGTGACCTTAGATGAAAAGGATAATGCAAAAAGCTATTCCAACATACACAAGATATGAATATTTGCTGGAAGGATACCAATGTGATACAAATGCAAGATAAAAAGATAATGCATACAAGCAAGCAAGCACGCATGCACAAATGATTCAAAAACAAACAAGGTATTGCCCCTGTCAAGCTAAAAACCAATGATTAATTCTTGATTGATTGATGATGATGAAGATAGTGTTGTCATGGTGGGGAACAATATATCCCCAGATCAACACAAGGATGATTGATTAATTGATTGATTGATTAATTGATGATGATAGTGTTGTCATGGTGGGGAACGATATATCCCTAGCTCAACACAAGGATGATTGATTGATTAATTGATTGAGTTTACAACAAGGCTAGGATCAAGACCATTGATTGCGATTGGATAATTTGGTTAGATTGATTGACTTGATTGGTATGGATGAAGGATGACTTGTATTTAGATCATTTCTTAGATTGATTTGATTGGATGAATGGATGAAGTGATTAAAAAGTTGATTTGAAGAAATCGGATTGATATGATGAATGTGATAGATTGGATTTTAGATGTTTATTGATGATATGGAGATAGATGATAGAAGAAATATGATGATTGGTGAAGATTGGAAGAAAGATGAAGGATGGAAGAGGTTTATCGCCTGTGCCTGAATCTAGGTACTTCCTTCGTATCCTAGATTGCCTACATACCCTGTATCCACGAGATCAAAGCACCATACAACGATGATGAGACATGATGATATGTAGTTCTAGGTGTTTATTGATGATGTGGGGGATAGGTGATGGAAGAAAAAAGTGATGAATGAAGAGAAAGAAGATCGGAGGAAAGATGAAAGATAGAGGAGGGGTATTGTCTTATGCCTGAATTTGGGTATTTCCTTCATACACCAGACTACCTACATACCCTGTATCCACAAGATAAGGCATTTAACGATAAAGATGAGATGTAGTTATGATTTGTGATGATGATGATGGTGATGATGAAGGTTGATGAATTGATTGGATTGATGGGATTGATGATATTGATGGGATTCGAGTGATGTGATTTTGATTGATTGATAGATTGGCTTGATTGGATTTGTTTGATGGATGTGATGTGATGGAGATTGATCTTATTGCTTGGATTTTTTGTCAAACATTTGATTTTTTTTGTATTTTTTGGAAACATTTAATGATTTTTTGGTATTTTTCAGGACTTTTTGTAATTTTTTTTGTATTTATTGAAAAGGTTTTGGGATGACATTGGATAAAAATTTGAGTAGCCTTTGTGCTAGATACCAATGACAAGGGAAAACCAAGTCTAGGTGCAAGGAGGTAGGTAAGATGGATAAAATATGGGTGGTAGGATGGAAGGTTTATGATAGATGGGTAAAAAGATAGGCTATAGTGGATGGATGTATGCTTCATAATGGAGCTAGGATGTGATCTCCAAAGACTATGTCGCATAAGAATAACATGCCCCATTCTAGGTATAGTACTTAGGATTTTTCATGACAAAGCCTAGGATGATGGGATGATGATAGGATTGGATGGAAAGGATGAGGTATGTCAAGAGATATCCAAGGCATGTTTCAACATTTTTGCCCCCAATCTTTATCAAGATCAAGATGAGGAAGGGAGGATGAATGGACTCAATAGGAAATGCATATGTATGTACTGGCTAAGGATGGTAAGTAGAATGGAAATGGTATGATTATGATAGTTTGGATAGATGAGACATTGTGCCCGCAAGTGTAGTTTGCATAGAAGACCAATTTATGCATGATGCTTATTTGCTAGGTTTTCATCATGGTACTTATCCAAGGCGCCTGTTTACCAGGTTTTCACCATTGGACGAAGGGATTTCTCTTTACTTTTTTCTTTTTTTTTGAACTTTTTGGATGGGATAGGGTGGATATGGACATGAGGGACTCAAGTGTCTAGTGCCATGAAAGGTGATAGTCCCATTGGAGATAGGTGTCATTGCATGGACCATGTCAAGTGTGCTCATAGATGTTGGTGGGGGAGATTGTATGAAAGAGGTAGATGGAGATGGAGTAGGTAGATAGTGGATTATGGAGGGAATGATAGTGGATTATGATGTGAATTATGGAGGACTTATGCAAGAGGATGGGTGGAAGACAGTGGATTATGATGTGGACGGGTGAAAGGCTTATGCAAAAGCATGGACCATATGGATACGATGAGGAAGATATGTAGGATAATAGTTGAAGGATGGGGAGATGGAGGTATGTGGAAGTGTTGCAGGATGGAAGGGAACCATGACCAACGGTTGCACACACTGTGATAAACGTTGAAGCTTTTGATGGGAAGGTGGTTTAGGAAGCAATGGTGTTGTTTGCTTAGGAGATGGGTGACGAAGTGCTTTAGGAATCCAAATAGACTCAGTATTTTTATGATTTTTGCTTTTCATGTGGATGGAGGAATTTGAGAATTTTGGATGGAATGAGATTTTTGGATGGAACTGGAGGATTGGGATTCTTGAGAGGTGGATTCTTCATTTGATTTTCTTTCTTTTTGCTTAGGAACCGATACCATTTTATTTTTTGACTTTTCTTGTGGATGTATGGGTTTGGATATATGCAGCTTTTGTACATCTTTTGAGTCAATTACTTGTTGCTTGGGGACCCACACCTTTTTCATTTTTGCTTTGAGGTGTGTGGGTGTATGTAGCTTTGGGGATGGGTTTTTCTTTGACTCTTTATTTTTGTGTTCTAAAGCATGAGGATACTTAGGATTTTTGACTTTATAGGGAGAGGCATCCAAATTTTTGCTTTTAAATCCCATGGGTATGGTGGAAGGAGAGGAAGCTTCATGTTTAGACAATATGTTCATTTGTTGGTCATGATTAGGATTCTTAGAGGATTTACGGATGGATGGATAAGGTGTTGGAAGTAGAGGATGTAGATTCGATGGAGGGATATTAAGAGTTGGAAGAAGTAGAGAAAAATTGGACGGTGGGAGGTGTACGGTCACATGCTTTTGACATTTGTAAGAGGATGGAGGTGGAATGGCAACATATGTCTTGGGAGTATGATGGGATTTGTAGTGGAAAGAGGTGGATTTCAGATGAATGGAAGAAGTACCAACATCGTTAATTGTTGACCTCGAGGTGTGTGTCAAAGGCCATGTGAGCATTGAGGGACATTGACATGGATTGGCTCCAAAATACCTTGTTCATGAAGGCCTATGACTTTACCTTGGTAGTTCATGTTTTGGAGCATGTGATGGACAGTGGGACTAGGTGTAGGTGGAACACTAGACAGAAGTTCCTTATTGGATGGAGAAGGTGAGATAGAGGATAATGGTTGTTGGTGTTCTAAGGAGGAACACTCATGGATAAAGCTGGATAGACCAATAGGATATGATGGTGGATTTGAAATGGGGTCAATGGTGGGTGATGGAGGATCATTAAGATTTTGCTTGTGTTCATTATGATCCAAGGTATTTGTTTGATCTTCTATGTTTATGTGTTCTTGGGAGGTGCATGTCTCATCATGGGAAGTGGATGTTGTGGGATTTTGGATGGGGCTAGATGGAGGATGGATAGGAGCAATTTGGGTACCTTGCCCTTGGATGATCATGGGAGAAAAGATAGGTGGAGTCATAACCTCTTGACATTGAATTGCAGAAAGTTTGGCTAAGAGGCTCATCATGGTTTTCATGATCATACATAGAATCTTGATCATAAAGGTGAGCATAAATAGGATTAATTTGGCTATTAATGGGATCAATTTGCTCATAAATAGGGTTATGATCATAAATAATATCTTGATTGTAGAAAATATATAGGTCATGGATAGTTTGAATTAGAGATGCTTTGACCTTGATTCGGCTGGGGGGTTGATGTTTCCACATGCTTAGGAGTATACTCTTGACATAGCTCTTGTGGTTTCATGGAAGTGGAGGTAGGAGACTCTTGGATAGGCTCGATGGCTTGTGGGTTGCATGATGAGATTGGAGGAATAAGCATGGCATTGGAAGGCTCGTTGATAGGTGCTAAGATAGGTGTTTGACATGGGGATAAATTCTTCCTAGCTAGTAGCCAATGGATCACATCTTTGCAAGGGCAAAGGTGGATGGACAATATAGTGGGTGGATAATAAGGGTAGATGGTGTTAGAGGCTTAGAAGTAGGAATAGGATTGGAGGGAGGGATAATGTGATTAGGTGGATTGGGACTAGGATTGGATGGAGGAATGTTAGGGTTGGACACATCAGGATTTGGATTAGGATCACATGATGGTGCCAAGATAGGACTAGTGGGCTCACGTGTTGGCATGTGATTGGGTGGTGATGGAGGATGCTCATAGGGTGTGAAGTCTAGACTAGTATCTCCCTGGTCAAAGGATATCAAATCTTGCTCCAAAAGTGGACTTAAGGACGTTTGACTTATGTACAAAGGGTCATTTTGGCTTGCATGTACCTCTTGTGAGAACACCTTTTGGCCTTGTGGATGGGTTGGGTGATGGTGTGTTGGCATGTTAGAAAATGTGGTTGGATTACTTTGAGGTGGATGTTGTTGGGTAGACATGGCATTGACATGACATGAAGATAGAGGTGATACATGGGATTGTGGTTGAATGTGTTGGAAGTTGTGATGGTGTTGTGATGTGATTGGTTATTGAATAGGTTGATGTTGGAATTGTTGGATAGGTTGATGTTGTTGTTGAATGGGTTGAAGGTGTTGATAGTGTGTTGGATGAGGGATCACATAGGCTAATGATTGTTGAGATGGAGATTGATATGAGTAAAGGTTGATATTAGCAGAAGTGGGATAGGTTGATGAAGGATTGATGTGGAATGTGGATGGATAGGGTTGACATGATGGGATGGATGACACATAGGATTGATTTAGCATTGGTTGAGGATGTGCCTGTTGGATTTGACAAGTGGCCAAGAGGTGTTGCATTTGTGCTATGAGGTGTTACATTTGAGGTGATAGGCTTGTTTGAAGTTGAAGTTGTTGAATCTTGCCATGGATCTTTTGAATGATTTGTTGATCTATAGGTTTTGGTGCTAGGTGAAGTAGGAGAGTGATTTCTTGTGCTATGTCTTCTAATGTTGACATGATGTCACTTTTAGCAAATGTTCAATTAGGAGTATGATGATGATGTAGAATGATTAGATGAAATTGAAGGTGATTAGAATTTGGAAGGTGAGTTGTCTTAGGTTTGACTTGGGCAAAATCAAACATAAAATTTCACATATAAATGCATGAATCACACACACCAAACACAATGATCAATTTTCCTTTCAAGATTAAATGTTATGATTAATCAAACACTTGTAGACACAATAACAAGCCCTATTGATTAATCATGTAGGATATGGCCAATTGGTCTTAAACTAGTGTGCATAAGGGTTAACTACGGGTGTCCCCGATATACACAAGGTACAAGGGACCCAAATCTATGAACACTAGCCCGTTGAAGGGATGTGGTATAAGCGTAATTCAATACCACTTCACCTTGTGTCCAGAATCACCTGGGGCCACAAGGCTGTCCCAATGACTACGTAGCTAGATTAAGGTACAACTTTTGCTCTCCCCCTTTGGTATACCCCACCAAAACATGTGGTTGAGGTCATTCCTAGGGGTATGAAATCCCCTGGCAGGCCTCCTAGATAGGGTTTGACAAAAGTGAATCAAGTGTGGTATTTTTGATCTCCAAGATCACTTTGCGGTGCAAGGAGAGAGCACACACGCACGCAATTCACACTTGCAGTTGTTAATTGACCTTTAGAAATGAGATGTGAAAGAAGACAGATGAAAGCATTGGTTATTTTTAGACCCAAAGCCAAATGTGTAGGAAGACAGTTGTTTATTTTAGCCCAATTTTTTATGTGTGATTGCAAACAATGCTCGTTTTTAACCCAAAATCCAAATGTGTTTGCAAACAATGATTGAGAGATGAGAGATGAAACGATTGTACCTAGATTATTTTGCTGTCCTACTTACTATTGTGACAAATCCAAACGCTGGTCCAGCTCCTTTGATTCACCTACAAGCCACAAAATTGAAAAAGAAACAAGTAAACTTGCACATGAAAAAGATATGCAAAATATGAAGAATCTGATAAAATCTGATAAAATCTGATTAAAATGATCTGATACAACTGAATGGAGTGCATAAACAAAACATTCAGGAAATTTCATGCACTTTTTAAAAAAAATTATTGAAAAAGGTTAAAAAATGCAAAAGTTATGCTTGTTTAAAGTTTGCAATGAACTTTTACTTTGGCTAAAAAAAAGGCATCAAAATGGCACTTTCACCTAATAATTTCTCCATAGCTATGAGGTTCTCTGAATCCTCTTTCTAGAAAGTATTTGTTTACGCGATTCTGATTTCGTATGACCAACTTATGGCAAAAAGAAGAAAAATGCCTCCTTTGGAATGTTAGAAGAAAGTAGGTTGACTTATTTGACTTTTGTTTGACTTTTGATTTTTTGGATCTTTTGATAGTTTGCAAGATTTTTTCTTAAGCAAAATATATCAAGTTTGTAGTAAAAAATCATGTAAACAACCTCCTCAACTTGATGACGTAGTCAGTTTTTGTCCCGGAGGTCACCTTTGACAGATTACATGCAAAACTTGCAAACGAGGGTTTGAAAGCACAAATTTTTATAGCAAAAATCTACAAAAATGATCAAGCGAAGTGGATCCCACTAGGCATGCCAGAATGTAACCAAAATTTTTGGATAAATACGAAAGATAAAATAAACATGCAATTACCTTTTTACCCAAAACCTTTCGAATACCTCAATTTTTTTGAATGATCGATGCAAGTTTGATTGATCGATGAAGATTGTGTTAATGTTGTTTGCTCAGATACATATCATAACATTGAGATGGAGATTTGATGAGAAGAAGATATATGGAGAAGATTCACAGAAAATAGATAGACGATGGAAGAATATTTTGGCAGAGTAAGGATATCAAACTCAGTGCATACCAAATGGCTTATGAGAGGGTAGATTTATAGGCAAGGGCTGATTTTTGATGTGGAGGGAAGAAGATTTGATAAGATAAGATTTTATTTAATTTTTTGATAAAAGAGGAAATAAAACAAGATAAAATAGGAAAAAAAATAAAAAAGACTTGCTTTTAGTTTTAAATCCTCAAAAAGGAAATAAATCTTCTAAAAAGATGGGAGGATAATAGATGAATTATCTAATTCAATAAATTAATTAGATACACACGAGTTTTAAATTTGGAAAGAAAGCAAGAAGATCTTTTTAGGATTTTATTAATTAAATAAATATTTAATTTATTTAATTAATGTTGGATTTATGGTGAGAGATGATGTGGAAAGATAATTGATGAAATATCTAATTAAATAAATAAATTAGATACAAATAAGTTTTAAATTTTAGAAAGAAAGCAAGAAGATCTTTTTAGGATTTTATTTATTAAATAAATATTTAATTAATTTAGATTGTGGTGAGAAATGATGTGGAAAGATAATTAAATAAATAAAAAATTATTTAATTATAGGAAAATAGATAAATGACTAATTAAACAATTAAAAATAATTATTTAACTAGAGAGGATTAATGGACATGAATAATTAAATAAATAAAATTTATTTAATTATAGAAGATAGGATTATGGATAGAAAGGGAATAAATGAAATTAGTCAAATAAATAAGATTTATTTAACTAATTGGGTGATGACATGGGTACCTAGGGCAAAACATGCTACAAGATATTTAAGTGATGTAATGTTGCAAGAGATGGACATTTTTGGGTGTCTATAAGCTTAACCGTCGGGTGTGCCTGTAGCGTGTTTGAGATGGTGGGAACTTAGTGATAGGCCCCTTCCATCGCCTTGTTTGTCGTGTTTAAGACGTATAGTATGTCTTTGGCATGCTATACATCGCTCATGTTTTTCGTGTCTTCTGTGTGTTTTCCCCCGTGTGTAGTTTTAAGGGTGTGGCAAAATGCCCCTCCTACACTCGGGCTTTGTATGGCGTGTTTTCTCCCAAGCATAGTCTCAATGGTGTGGCAAAATGCCCCTCCTATGCTTTGGGTGTTGTATGGCATGCTTTCTCTCAAGTGTAGTCTCAAGGGTGTGGTGAAATGCCCCTCCTACACTTTGGGATTTGTTTGGTGTGTCTTCTCCCCCATATGTAGTTTCAAGGGTGTGGTGAAATGCCCCTCCTACACTTTGGGATTTGTTTGGTGTGTCTTCTCCCCCATATGTAGTTTCAAGGGTGTGGTGAAATGTCCCTCCTACATTTTGGGTTGTGTGTTGCATTTTTACTTTCTATGCATTTATATATATGAAAATGAAAAAGAAATATCATTGTATTCATCGTGTTTTGCATGTCTTCAATACTGTCTTCTCCGTGTCTTGCGTGCCTGTTACTGTCTTCTCTATTTTTTAAATGCCTGTTACTATCTTCATTGTGTTTGGCATGTCCGAGATGTGTTTTCTCTAATGTCCACCTGAGACTGGGGGCTAGAAATAGTTCCTCAATCTATGTGTATGCATTAGCTTCAAGTGCCTGGTGTGTTTGTTGTGTTTTGACCATACTTTAATGTATGTATGGGTCATAAGATCATCCATACATTAAAGTGGGGGCTAAATGTAATGTCGTAAAATGTCCCCCTAGGACTTTTACCTCCTAAGTTTAGCTCCTGGGTCCCTTAATTTTCATCATGCATGTTAGAATTGAATCTCAAGACAAAATGCCCTGAAACCCATGTCAAAATGGACTTAGGGGACATTGCAGAGCTTAGATCTTGACCCAAAATACGTCCCAGGGCTTCGGCGGTTGCGTCCTTGCCCTGCCCTATTTTGGCAGGCCCCCAAATTTGAATGTCGGTTGGAGACCATTAAAAGGCGTATGTTGCCGACATCTTAAGTTTGAATTACGCAATTAAAGTGGGCATGCATATATAAGCATGTTTAGGACTTTATTTGTAAACTAGAAGATAATTATGATATTTTGGCAAACTTATGATTTTAGAGCATTCAAGGATTTCATTGTGGCAAAGCAGACTTGTGTTGTTGTGTTTGTTATAGCATATTTGGCTTCATATTCTCATGTTGTGAAAGATCTTCATCTATATGCGAGCTACACCTTTGAGGTGATATCTATTTGTGCTTCAATCAATCATTTATCAATTTGTTTTTTCCTTTGTCCTACAAGGATACACACTCTCTATCTAACAACGGTGTTTGAAGGCTTGAATGCCATTCTGGGACTTGATTGAGGCAAGCTCCTAAACACAACCCCCAACCCTTCTCCTTGTGATTGTAGGTGACAGGCGTCGGATCACAAAGAGTGGAATTATAGAGGAGTGTTGTAGAACATAAGGATCCTGGATCTAGCGAAAAAAAGTAGAGAGAACACTATCAGGGCTTTGGCACTAGTCCCTTTGCCCTTCGGGTTTGCAGAGCTTGAAATCTTTGGAATAGGGATAATTGTAGACACCCAAAATTGACCTAGTTATCATTATTAAAATATTACATTATTCATCATTTGCATTTGTCTAACACATTTGAATAATTTTTCTATTTTCTCTTAAATCACCTATTTCTTCTATTAATTAAATGAATTTATATTTATTTAATTAATTGGTCATCTATTTTATTATCTATTTTTCTTCTATTTTCCTCTCTATAATTAAATAATTTTTAATTATTTAATTATCTCTCCTTTCTTCTTAAATTAAATAAATTTACATATTTATTTAATTTAGTTCTTCTATAAATAAATAAAATCTATATTTTATTTATTTATTTTCTCATCATGAGCATGAATTAAATAAATTCATTTATTTAATTTATGACTTTTCTTCTAATCTTCTAAAAATAGCATTTTTTTTCTATCATCATCTTATCACTTCGCTTTCTTCTATGTGCACAAGATAGGTCCTATCTTAAACCAAGGGAAAAGAATGATTTAATTGGTTCTAAAAAGTAATTATCCTTATCATCATATCTTTAAAATAGAAAAGCATTCTATTTTAAGGGGATCTATCTTATCTTTATCCAACAAAGTCCAACTAAATCATCTAATAAATGTAAGCTTCAAGGACACTTGTCTTTTGCACATTCACCTATGATCATAAATTTATCTCAACCATTCAAACTATCTTTTCTTCTCCACCATTGGTAAACTTTTATTGAGTGCTATATATACACCCACTCATTCTCATTATCATCATCTCACCATATAGCGTCCAAAGTATCGTTCCAAGCCTAACACTTCCATTAGCATCCATTGAGCATTTTGAGCATTTCATCCATCATCATGGCAACTTTATCATCTATGATTGTTCGCAATTGAGAAGCAATCCACAAATCCAACCAAGGAATCAATACTCTAAGTGATTTGCTTTCATTTGTTTGCATTCTTGTGTCATTTAGATGGATTCTTTGAAGGTGGTAGGATTAGGTTTGATTTGCATTGTTTGATCATCCTAACCTGATTTTTTATACTCACACATTCTGGCACGCCCAGTGGGAGCCACGTCCTTGATTTAATATCTTTTTTGTATAGTTGTTTTTGTGAAGTTATATTTTTGCAGGGTTCTAAGCGCAATTGTTCTGCAGAAAATCGCAATCGTACCACAGATCACTACAATTGGCCGAAAATAGAGCACAAGTGATCCACATATTTTTGCATTTGGTCATATTTCGAGTGCAATTGCATAGCAGAGCGTCACATCTAGTTTTTTAGGGGCGCATCTGGTCAGTTAGGGTTTTTGTTTTGCAGGTTGTGCACAATTGTTTAGATCTGACTGCAATTGAATCACAAACCGTCGCATTTGGCTTAAATTCATACGCAATTGGTCGGTAAATTTTTGCATTTGGCTTTATTTCATGTGTAATTGTAACCTAGATCGTCGCAGTTGATTTTTCTGATACTCGTTTGGCTAAGTCTTATTTCTGCTTGATTTCTTTGGCATCTAATCATCTTTTTGTGCAATATCTTATCCGGTTGTCAAAGAAAGGAGGCTTTAAAACTACTAATCCATTTGTTACAGCATCGATCAGTCCAAGACATATCATTTTTATCACTAATCTAGGAACATTTGGATTTGGTGCTTAAAAAAACCATTGTTTGCTCTGTGTTTGTTTCATCTTTCTTGATTGCTTGTTGTGTATGTGGGTAGCCCAAATTTAATAACAAAAGTATCCTCTCCCCTTGCCTATCAAATGGATCTTGGGTGCAAGAGAACTTGTTATTATCTTTAGAGGGCCTGCCTTTCCAGTGTGAGAAGGGGATGACCCAAGTGATAACAAGCTAAAGCCAAGCTCCTCCAAACCGCTATATAAAAAACATGTTTGTGGCAAAGGCCATAAGCAATGAGTGCTGTTGTGTTACACCGACGAATGTTTCCCCCAAAACTCCGTAGAGCATAACCTATGTAGGCTGGGAAGCCTCCATTAACGGAGCGAATCACCGCATGTGTAACCACCCGAACGGATGCCCATACTAGCAACCTTTGTGTAGTAGCCAAAAACCCTCTATCTGTTGATACATGAGGATAGCTGATTAGGCCTCTGATAGTTGTCCCACATTTTTGTGGCTTATGGCAGAGATAGCAAAGTACCTCAAGATCTGCGCATGTTGAGGACTTGGAACTTGGTGTGCCTGAGAAGTGAGTGCATTATAAGGGGGAGCCCGTGCCCCAAGTTCCTGGAGCTATACACCATAAGTAGGCGTGGCTGGGGAAACCAAAGTGGGAACTCAATAGATATTGTCCTTGCCTAGCCTAGGTTGTACATGTTTGTGAATGTTGGAGTGATTGTTTGCTTACAACCATCATTTTTTTTGTCAAACACAGTCTAAAACCACAATTAAACAACATCTAAAATCTCAATTGAATAGTAAACCCTCGCAACTGTTAGAAAACCTTACGTAATTGAGCCACAATTCGTCACATCTGGTCAAAATTTGTATGCAATTGGTCTCTATTAAATCTTTTTGCTAAAATCCCTATCAGACGCATTTGTTTATTTCCAAACGCAATTGAGTTGCAGTTTGTCGCATTTGTCAAAAAAACTAACCGCAATTGAACCACAATTTTTTGCAATCAGCTTATTCCCGGTCGTAATTGAGCTATCATCCATTGCAATTGAATTATCCTACCTCGCAATTAGTCATCTACAAACAGTTATCCAATATCTCTACTAAAATCCTCATTTTCTTTGTTGTTTGAGCCTTATTTCCAGTCTGCAAGCTCTATTCTGAGCATCCATCATCTAGTTTACACAACAATCATTTCATTAAGCCTAGAATCATCATCTATTTTTGACTTTTGAACACTCATATCCATTGAGACTCCCAAAAAAACAAACCAATCATCAAATCAAATCAGTGACTTTCTGTAGCTGAAGCCATCACTCAGGCCTGATTGTCATCATCCTTAGCATCCTACCCAACAACAACATATCCCTTGAGTTCAAGAGTCTATCTCTAGGGGTATTCTTTATCCAAAACCAAATCAAACAATTGAGTAACTACCTAATCAACCAAGCATCCAATCTAATTAGGAATCCAATCAGCCTATCAATCAATCAGACCATATCAAAGCCATCAAAACAATAACTAATCCAATAAACCAATCAAGCAATCCAATCTAAATAATCAACTTAGCAATCCAAAACATCCTAGCAAACGATCAATCCAAGCAACCCATCAACCAAATATCAAACAATCAACCATCATCCTAATCAATTTTGGAGTCTCAAACTTTGTGGAACAAGTCCACCAATCTAGGCCAACATCATCCAATGCCTCAAACAAGGAAATGATACAAGGAAGCCATGAAGAAAACCTACAACAATTCCAAAACACTCCTCTTAAGGATGCCTCACAATTTACAACCGAAATGAACCTGCAACACTTTTTACCTGAAGGTTACATTTTAGTAGCTTCATCCTCTACTCTAGGGCCACAAGAACAAGCACTTGTCTATGAAGATTCTTTGGAAGATGACCAAATTTCCCTTCAAGATCCAAAAGCCATGCACCATGCCAACAAGATTATAGAAGCCAATCGACAAACAATACTTGTGATTTTGCTTAAAGGTGGAACTTTGCTGCCAAGTGACTTTGATTTTGTCCACTATCCAAAAAGAAGCACCTTCAAATGTCACTCCCGCTGCTTTCACTACCATGTCCACTAAGCCTGTCTAATGTTGTGTCACCCTCCTTGGCTCAATTTCCTCCATTTCATACTCCTATCATCGTACAATCTCTCACACAACCAACCGTCATTTTTGAAATGCATGAGTCCTTAGCTTCTCAATGCGCAAATCAAAATACAACACCAATTTCACAAGCACTTGTAAGCTCTACTCAAAATGTGCCTATTACTAATGCGCCCCATGCCATGCAAAGCACTACAACCATAGTTCAAACACCTCAAGTATCGCAAGCGTTAATTACCAATGTGTTGCATGTTGAACCATCCAAACCATCCAATGCATCTTCCTCCATAAATACCATAATTGTATACCAAACCAATCCAGACACTCCTCTTATTGACCTTAATCTTCCCAACACCAATCCTTCTCCACTTGGACAACTTTTCTTTGGATCACAGCCTTCCAATACCCAAACTTCTTATGTTAATCCTGTTGGCAAGAGACACTGTGTGGCTTCATGAGTGTTGTCATTGATGGCAACAAAGTCTATCTCACACATCTACAGTACATAGTATGCCTATACCGGAAGTCAGATTGAAGATTGCTTTGGTCCGATGAACAAGAATAGAGTATGCAACAAGGTCTGACAATCAGGTTCGGATCTCTCAGATGGTGTAACTTAGCAAGTTGCAGACTTGGATAATTCAAGAGGGGTATCATGACTACTATATTCTAGAGATTTAGCCTTCGGTGATAAAGCATGAAAAAGATATGAGCATCTAAGTGTTGGGTTCTAGACATGCAGAGGACAGAGAAAGAACTGACCGACAGAGCATTAGACTTCAATCTAGATGAGTAAAAGGTGTTGATCAAGCTATTTGGGGGATTACACATTGTTGGCTGACATGATTAAAGACTTCTATGCCCATGATCTTGATATGCATCACAAATTAAGCGTGGATTCTGCCGACAGATCAGTAACTTGCAAATATCTTGAAGTGTTCTTGTTGCCGACTAGAAAGGTGATGTAATCCTCGATGCGGATATATATATCAGATGGATTCCAGTTTGTAGGTGTGTGAAGAGTATATAAGTGATGAAATAAAGTGCGAAGAAAAGAAGGGATAAGTGTGAAAGTAGCAAATCAAGTCTGGTATGTGACAGAGCAACAAAATTAAAACAAAGGAAGAATGAAGTGCATCAAATCAGTGTATTGTGCCTAACCAGAACTAAACTCTTACATTTGTAGATGCTTCTCATCAGTTCAAACACCTGATTACCTTTTGTAAGTTCTGTAGATAGTGAGTCTATTGTAGGCAATGTGCCTCTTGTGAGAAGTGTGCTCGTGCAGTGAGACCTAATTGACAAGTGCCATTTTGTACTCCTTTATTCTTTTAACAGAGAATACAATCTTGGGTTAGTCACCCCGTGGTTTTTCCCTTAACAGGGTTTCCACATAAAAATCCTTGTGTCATATGTGTTGATTTTATTTTTGTTCTTATGATTACATATGCTTTCAAGTTTTGATGCAACTCTGATTATTAAGATAACAAAAAGAAAAGAAAGTAAAGGAAATTTTGAGATAACTGATTCACCCCCCCTCTCAGTTATCTGCCTTGTTTCCAACAATTGGTATCAGAGCTAAGTTCCTTTGAACAAAGCCTAACAGCTTGAGGAAGATCTAGGAATCTTAATGGATATATATGGTATGAAGGTACAACTTCAGTCTGCCCTAGATGATCTTGAACAATCCCATTCTTAAGTCAATAATTTGAGAGAAAGACTCAAACAAGCTGATGATTTCATAAATGAGCTAAAAGAAAAACTTAGTATCTCTATGAAAAAGAGAAAGGAACTACTTTAAAAATTAGCCAATCAGAGTGAAGACAATGATACTAATGAAGATCTGAATGAGAAAAATAAGCTATGTGAGAAGCTATCAAAAGAGGTCATTATGGTAAGGCATGAAATGGAATTAGGGGTTATGAGATTCACCCAAGAAATTAAAGAAAAAAGGAAAATTGAAGATAATCTAAAACAATCCCTCAAGGAGAAAACATAGGACTGCCACAAAATGGACAAAATAATCAAGCATCTTGAATCTAATCTTGAAGAAGCTAGAGACAATGAAGAACAACTTGAGAATTAGATAGACACTCTTAAACAAGATCTTTAAACAAAAAATGAATACAAAGAGAAATTCAAGATAAGCTCAACCCAACTTGAAATTCTTCTTGAAAGCCAAAAGAGGGTAGATGATAAGCGTGGCTTGGGATATGAGAAAAGTGAAAGCTCTGGATCCGGTCAGAAGAACTTTGGATCAGGAAATCAAAGAAGTAGGCCTAGAAGACCTCCAGTAAGGCAACCAAATGCTCAAAGATATCCTTCCTTCAATGGATGCTGCTTCAATTACAACAATTTCAGTCATAAAGCAACTCAGTGTAGAAGGAGAATGAATTAGACTAATCCATCCTTCTCCAGACAATGCTTCAACTACAAAAGGTATGGTCACAAATCTCATGAATGCAGAAATATGCAAATAAACAATTCATTCAATGGTAGATGCTTTGCATGCAATAGAATGGGACATATGGCTAATCAATGTAGATCAAAAGGATATCAATCAAATAAGCAAGGAAATGTTGTCTGCTACAATTGCAATAGATCCGGTCATATTGCCAAATTCTACCGAAGTAGAAATCAGGATAGAAAAGGTCCGGTGGAACATAATCAAAAACAAGATAAGGACAAGGGTAAAGTGAATGCAGATGAAGTTCAAAATGAGATGAGCAAGATTTAGGTAAAGAAGAGTACAAAAAATATTGGGGATAGATCCGCACCGGAATCCGGTGCTGATATTCCTTTTAGAAACTAAAAAGGTGAGCTCTGCCTCAGGGGGAGTCATAGAGAAAAACAAATTCCCCTAGCCAGTCAATTAGTGCCTAAATTTGGCACATGGAATGCTGTGGATTAAAGGGTTCTCAGAAAGATATCTAAATAACCCTCAGTAAAAATATGAGAGATCCGCATGGAGTTTTGCAAGAGTTTAACCGCTCAAGTTAATCCAGTTTCGATACCCATCTAGTAAAGCAAGATTTTCACAGACAGATCCGGTATGATTCAAAATTGAAATACTCTGATTTGCGGACCCATGGCATATTTGAAGAAAAGAAGATACATTGTCAACTCTCACTGACAATGATTCTAAGTTTAGCGCAGTGATTCAAGAAGATCTCTCTCAAAACAGGGCAACCGGATAACTTAAGTTGAGCATTTATTACTAAAGGAAATTAGGGTTTGTGCAAGGTTAAAAGGGTTCTTTCACTCATTATTTGCACACTTGCATTCACGAAGAAGAAAAGGAGAGCTCTGCAACAAAGTTTCTACAAATTCACTCAAGATCAACTGGAAAATCGAATTCAGGCGGCGATTTGTTCCAACTCCTATTTCAAACCCTAAAGTGTAAAAAGGTACTTCCAATTTGAAAATCTATCTCTGAATCTTTTGCAAGATGGCTACTCCAATGGTTGTAAAGATCACTGATAGGCCACATCCTAAATTCAAGAAACACCCCTATAAATCTCTACAAGTTGATCCTTTAGGCACATTTTCTAGCATTTCGCATGGGGTATTGCATGTAGAAGATGTTAGGGTCTATATCCATGCCAACATTGAGGAATTTGGAGACTCAAAATTAATGGACATCTAACACAAACAACTAATAGATGACAATTTTGAACTCAAACCTGAATTCAAGGCCATCTGGGATAAACACTTCAGACATTGCATACACTTTCCATGTTTTGTAGAAGATGATTGGGTCCAGTATGTCCTAAGCAAGATGCATGATAATTTCATGTGGTTAATGAGGCCCTTCAAAATAACTAAAGATGCCATCAGGGCAGTGACTGGATTGCATTCATCCGGTGGATTACCTGCACTTAAATTTGTCAAGAACCAGACAGTAACTGAAGCCACCGGATCTAAATTTGACAAAAGAGCAATGACCATAGATGACATCACAGATCCAGATGTCAAGTTTTCCTCAATGATAATTGGGTACAAGATATATCATTCTAGCAGGAAGAATTTTGTGTCTGGGACAACAATCTATGCGGCATATTAAATGTTGAGGGAAGATGCAGATTATGACCTGTGTGAACTTCTTCTAAATCAACTGTTAGAAAACTTGTAGAAGATCAAAAAGGATAAGAAGAATTCCTTCAAATATGGATGTCTAATACTGTGTCTGTTCTTTTATTATATGAATGAGCTACCCGGATCAAGTGGTTGGGTTTGATAAAATGACAAACTAGTTGCAATCCAGATTAGAGATTATATGTATGGACTTGGTGATGCTAAAGCTCAAAACACAGCTCTTTGGGCTTACTTTAAGAACTTTCAGAGCATGATGCAAGCTAGAGAAAGAATACCTCAATCCATAGTTGACAAATACAAGGACACAGTGTGCTTCATGGTTGACACTGATCAATGCCTAATGGAGGCAGTTGAGCCTAGAACTATGTGGATAATGCCTATGGGATACAAGGTAGATGAAAAAATCTTGGAGCTACATATTCAACACCTATTGAGCCAACCTAAGGACCATGAAGCAGAAAGGTTTGGCACCTTTCAAGAGCTAAGTGTAAAAATACATGTTGAGTTAAGACAGCCAAAAATAAAGAGGAAAGTAAGAAGGGAGGTTGAAGAAATTGCCAAAAGATTTGGTCTATCAAAGGAGGCTGTAGATGCAAATGGAGAGAAGATGGAGAAGGCTGAAAAGGAAGCAAAGAAAGGAGACACTCTGGTACAAGCCTCCTCCTGGACTAGATCTTCCAAGAGCTCTGCACCTGCCACTCCTAAAACCTCAAAGGCTACCAAACCGGAAGTCAAGACATCTGGAAAAGGGGAAAAGAGGACAAAGACCAAAGCCACAAGGTCATATACAAGCCTTAAAGATGATGAAGAAACATAATCTGATGAGGAAATCAAGAAAATGAAGAAGAAGAAAACATCTGGGGAATTCTATGGTAGTAAAAATAAGGAAGAAAAGGTAGAAAATTTGTTGAAAAGCCCACTCTTTCCATTGATGACATCATCAAGGCAGTTACTGTGGATGGAAACCTGCAACTAGTAACAGAGTTCTATGATGAATACAATGATATTGACAAGAGGATTTTGGAAGAAGCTACTGTCAAGTACCTAAATATCTACAATAAGGCTTTCATTGAAATTATATCATTAATTCCTAAAAGTCTAGAAAAGGTTCTTGAACTGAGAAAAGAGAATGCAAAGGCAAAAGACCTAGAGATTTGGGAACAAATAATGATTCAGCTTTATCCTTCTGTCACTCCAAAAAAAATGGACATGATTTTTAAGGATTGTAAGGATGAGTTCCAGAGTAAGGCAAGAATGAATAAACTTATGCTTGGAGAAACTAACCAAGTAGCAAGTGAGACAAAAGACATCCTCCGGAATGCTTTGAAAAGATTCAATCTTCCTATTATAGAGGAATCAGTTGAAGAACCTTCTACCATGGATGTTGAAGGATTAAATGTAGCTAATGAAAAGTCTTCTGATGTAGAAGGATCAAAAGAGATAGATGAAGAGAAGTCTAAGGACTTGGATTCCTCTATTCTGGAAGAGGAAGTTCATCAAGCAGTAATCTCAGGTGACATCTCCCCTCTGGATCCCACTACAGACATTCCAGATTTTGAAGTTGAAAGAGAAGGAAGAAAAGAGGAGAAAGTGAGTCAAGAAGAAGAGGTTAGAGGAAAAGAAGAAGAACAAGCAGAAGAGACTAATGTTGCCTGTTCTGATATCCCAAAAGAAAAGAACACTCAATCACTAGCAAGAGACACTACAGAGCCAGTGAAGAAATTCTTGAACAAAGAAATGATGGAGATAGATGAACCTGAGCTATTTCAAGGGCCATTAAATTTCAACTCTCTCTGGTCCAGACAATGAAAATAACATCTTTTGCTCAAGCCAAAGCAAAAGAAAAACTCCTGAAATCTCACATGGAAGACTGTGAACTGTTGGAGATGGCATCTGGGATGTTGGAGAAGATCATTACATCATTACAAAAGGATCCTTCGGCCTCACCATCCAGCAACATGAAATCTTTGGTAAATTCTATTAGCACTCACTTTGAATCTCTAGAAAAATCAGTAGAAGCAAAGGTCTGGAAGGTGTTTCTGGGAAAAAGATTCACTGAAGTACAGGGACTCATGGCTAATGATAGGAGGACCCTAGACATTGGAATAAAGAGCCTTGAAAATGCTCTTAAATATGGTGGGGACATATATAAATTTTGTCTATCTTGGCCCAAAGTAACAGAGGACATTGAAAAGAAAGTGAAAGAACAAGAAGGTAAACTGTCAAGTTTATCTCAAAATTTTGATCCCCTTACTACCTCTTTAATGAATCAAGAATGCTAGGCCATTGTCATCATAAATGAAATAAAGAGGTTGGACAAAGAAAAGAAGGATATAATAAACAAAATGAGTGAACTTAGAGGGATAATTATCCCAAAGTTAGAGGCAATGCATGAGGCCTTGACAGATGCTCAGACCACAGCCCAGACCAGTGATCCGACAGATTTAAGAAGGGCAGAAGCATATGCATTTTTGTTGAGTGGTCACATCTCCATTTTGGACAAGATGAAGTAGAGCTGGGCCACAGAGTTTGTACAGTTGAAGGCCACTTTTGCGGATATACTTAAGTATATGTAAGTATAACATTTATATATATACTTATACGGCCATGTATAGGATAATTTTTGCAAAATTTTGGTATGTGGATTCTACCCTTTGCCATTGATGTCAAAGGGGGAGTGAGGAGTAGTGAAAAATGTAGAATCCAGCTAAGGGAGAGCTCCGGTAAAATAGTGCAAAAGACAGAGCATCAGCCAAGGGGGAGTTTACTGTGACACTTAGCCATTTTTCACTAAGTGTTGCCATCAATGCCAAAGGGGCAGATTGTTGGCAAGAGACACTATGTGGCTTCATGAGTGTTGTCATTGATGGCAACAAAGTCTATCTCACACATCCGTAGTACATAGTATGCCTATATCAGAAGTCAGATTAAAGATTGCTTTGGTTCGGTGAACAAGAACAGAGTATGCAACAAGGTCCAACAATCAGATTTGGATCTCTCAGATGGTGTAACTTAGCAAGTTACAGACTTGGATAAGTCAAGATGGGTATCATGACTACTATATTCCAGAGATTTATCCTCTGATGATAAAGCATGAAAAAGATATGAGCATCTAAGTGTTGGGTTCTAGACAGGTAGAGCTTATAGAGAAAGAATTGACCGGCAGAGCATTAGACTTCAATCCGGATAAGTAAAAGGTGTTGATCAAGCTATTTGGGGGATTATACATTGTTGGCCGACATGATTAAAGACTTCTATGCCCATGTTCTTGATACACATCACAAATCACGCATGGATTCTGCCGACAGATCAGTAACTTGCAAATATCTTGAAGTGTTCTTGTTGCCGACTAGAAAGTTGATGTAATCCTTGATGTGGATATATATATATATATCATATGGATTCCAATTTGTAGGTGTGTGAAGAGTATATAAGTGATGAAATAAAGTGCTAAGAAAAGCAGGGATAAGTGTGAAAGCAACAAATCAAGTCTGGTAGGTGACAGAGCAACAACATTAAAATAGAGGAAGAATGAAGTGCATCAAATCAGTGTATTGTGCCTAACCGGAACTAAACTCTTACATTTGTAGATGCTTCTCATCAGTTCAAACACCTGATTACCTTCTGTAAGTTCTGTAGACAGTAAGTCTCTTGTAGGCAGTGTGCCTCTTGTGAGAAGTGTGCTCGGGTAGTGAGCCCTAATTGTCAAGTGCCATTTTGTACTCCTTTATTCTTTTAATAGAGAATACAATCTTGGGTTAGTCACCCCGTGGTTTTTCCCTTAATAGGGTTTCCATGTAAAAATCCTTGTGTCATATGTGTTGATTTTATTTCTATTCTTATGATTACATATGCTTTCAAGTTTTGATGCAACTCTGATTATTAAGATAACAAAAAGAAAAGTAAGTCAAGGAAATTTTGAGATAACTGATTCACACCCCCTCTCAGTTATCTGCCTTGTTTCCAACAAATCCACCCGTTGTTTCACAAGCACAATTTCAAGCCAATCCATCTTTTGTATCCCAACCTCCATTGACAAATGTGTCCACCACAGTATAAGTTAATCCATCTGCTGGTACATATGTATCATATACCAACCCATCCTCTAATATCCAAAATCTATCTATCGTATCCCAAGCTCCATACACATCTTATGTTAACCCAAATCTTGCGATCCAAAATCCATTTACCATCTCCCAAGCCCCACACAATTCTACTCCACAAGTAACCTATGTTAATCCATCCCATGGTTCACATGTGACATTTGCATCCAACTTCAATACTTCCACACATTCATTTGCTACTCCGCCACCTGGTAGCCAAGGGCATAACACATATGTTCAATCCTACAACACCCAACCACCATATAAGCCAAATCCAAATCCGCAATACCATATACCGCATCCAAGCCATCAAAGTCACATACAACATCAATCACAAATGTTTACTCCTGAGGAATTTCTAAAATTACGACAAGATGTGGACAATATTCAATTGGGTCATAGCAAGAAAACATTTTCATTTGAGGAAGTGTGTCCTTATCCATTCGATATATCATTGCAAATGACACCTTTTCCTCCACATTTTGAAGTGCCTCAATTTGACAAATACAAAGGGAAAGGAGATCCTCATGATCATCTTAGAGCTTTCTATGTCACTTGTCTAGACATTACCTATGATGACACGTATCTTTTGCATCTATTCCCTCACAGTTTAGGGGTACAAGCTATCGAATGGTTTGCTCATCTTCCTCGGGGATCAAAACTTTCAGCGAATTGGCTGATAAATTCTTGTCACACTTTGCTTTCAACATTGAAAATGAGATATCCATGAATGATCTTGTCACAAACAAACAATGCAATGGTGAGACATTTTCATCCTTTTTACAACGATGGCACAACATGGCTAGCAAACTTCCTTGGCAAATGCCCAAAAAACAACAAGTGGATATCTTTGTTCAAAATCTCAATCCAGAACTTTCATTCCAATTGCAATTGCAAAGTGCCACTTCATTTGATGAAATCATTGCCAAGGGAACAAATATTGAGAAAGCAATAATTGCTAAAGGTGTGATCAAAATCTTTAAAGACAATAAAGACCGCCTACAATCTTTAAATGACAAATCTCATTTTTGGAACAAGAACAAAAATGTCGTTAATGATGGCATTGTAGACGCAAAACATGTCCAAACTATGAAACCTCCTGTGCATATTCAAGCTGCAAACAAAAGCACTGCAAATAGAAACACACCATTCCTCCCAAGAGATCAAATCCAAGCAAATCCACCACCAAGACGCAAGTTTACTCCTTTGGGAGAGCCTATTGAGGTTGTTTTGAAGAAACTTATTCAATCCAGAGCTATTATTTTCCCATAAGTGAAACCATATCAAGAACCTCAATTTAAGCCCAATTGGTACAAGGATAATGAATATTGTGAATACCAGAGGGTGAAAGGACATAACACCGCTGGATGCATGAAACTAAAACATCTCATTCAAAACTTGATTGATCGAGGCCTAGTCAGTTTAGAACAACCTAAGCAAAAATCAAACTATGATCTTGACACTTTCAAAGATCTACTTCCTGCTCATGATAAAGCAAGTGCCTCCTCTTCAAGGAGAAATGTCCAATACACATATGAGTCGTCCACCATTCGTTGCATTGATCATGCTTGTATATCGACCATCTCCATAAAAGCAAAAGAACCTATTCGTATCCAAGTTGCAAAAGAGTCCGATTGTGCCGTTACCACTCATCATGGTCGTGTGTCAATCCAAGTTGCACCACCCATTACAAGACTGACTATGGGATACAATATCCTTGATCACTTAGGCAAAACTCCCGAGCATATCTCCATCCTTGAATTGCTACACATATCCCCCGCACATAAAGCTATCCTTGACCAAGTATTACAAGAATAATTGGTCCCCAATAACATAGACACTACACTATTTCAAGCCATGGTAGCAAGCATTACATCCACATATCACTTAACCTTTTCCGAAAAAGACCTATCACCACTTGGTTCATCCCATAATGAAGCCCTCCACATTGTAGTCTTCGTTAATCAACGCCGCATTAAACGAATCTTAATAGATGGTGGAGTAGGTCTAAATATTTGTTTGTTAAGATTAATAAAATTATAGGGATATTTTGAGGATAAAATTGATACATTAAAAAGCATAATAATCAAAGCATATGATGATGCTGAAAGATAATCAGAAGGGATTATAACTTTGCCTATCACTGTTGGTCCAATCACTACAGATACTCGTTGCCAATTCCTTGACATTAAATTGCCATATAACATCATCCTTGGTCATCCTTGGATCCATGCCATGAAAGTTGTGCCATCAAATTACCATCAATGCCTCAAATTCCCTCTAATGGAGCTGAGATTACCATTCCTGCATATCCCAATCCTTTTGAGTTCTGTCGAGCATATCAAGCCAAGTATCAAACTCCTAATCCTATACCTATCAACACTAAAGCATATCCATCCACTTCCTATGTTGATCCTACCGATATCAAAAAAGTATCTTCAAGGAAATCTATCCCTAACATAGAAATCAAGTACAAGGACAAAGAACTTGGTGAGTATAAATTGGAAGAATCCTGTTGTGTCGAAACATTGCCTCTATCCCCAAAGACATATGGAAAACCATCAGCATCTAAAGCATCATCATCTCAAACAATTATCAAAGCTCCTCCTACAGTGTTTATAAAATCAGGGCTACTTGACGACGAAGACATTGAAGATATTCATTCATGGATTTTCTATGATGAAAATGATCAAAAAACACTTGAAGTGGAGCATTACAACAATGGTTACCGCATCATCAAAAACATGGGATACAAAGGACAAGATGGTTTAGGAATGCATGAGCAAGGACCTACAGAACCAATCACTGTAAGCAAGAAGTTTAATAAGCAAGGTCTAGGGTATGGACAGGAGGACCATCCTTCTAAAGACATCAAATGTATTCTCGACATGGTAGATGAAGCTTTCCCCACAAAAGATACTTCTAATCCAGATACCATTGATGACTCTTCCCTTCACCTCACCAAAATATTTCATGACCTATCCATTTTCATGATCTCATTCACAACCTCTATTTCCCAACCCTCATCATCCAACTTACCTCTTGTATATCCCGACCTTGTCGATTGGGACCAACACGGGGCACTTGTGTTGGATGCATTTCAAAATGATGAAGCTCTAGCAGAATTCTTGGCATTAAGAATAGGTCTACCACTCGGAGATCATAAGGTGGGCTACAAAATGGATTTACCTCAATTAGCATACTTTGGGGGAAGTGTCAAGGCCTCTAGTCACAAAAGTGAAATGAACAAAAAAGAAAATAAAAGGTCTCTAGGTGAAAACCACAAGGTGCCTCTTGATTGAGAAAAAGTAAAAATAAAGGACGTATCCGATGGTGAAAACCTCTCTGAGGCACCTGAGGATGGAGGAATTGACCTTACTTTGAGGGAATATTAGGAACAATCACCTTTGCTAATTGAGAAATCCCAGGAAGTAAATATTGGTATAGAACACAATCCTAAAATCATACCTATGGCTGCATCATTGTCAGAGCAAGAAAAAGTAGATTTCATGGCATTCTTCATAAAATGCACAATAAATTTTACATGGACTTATGCAGATATGTCAGGATTGGATCCATCACTTGTGGTACATCACTTAGTAGTATATCCAAATGCCAAGCCAGTGAAGCAAAAACTTCGAAAGATGCATCCTCAAGTAGCTTTGTTAGTCAAGGTGGAAATTCAGAAACTTTAGATGCCAAATTCATAAGACCCATTGATTATCCTGAGTGGGTGTCGAATCTTACGCCAGTATCGAAACTAGATGGAAGCATCTGTCCTTGTACAGACTTCAAAGATCTAAACAAAGCATGTCCAAAAGATGACTTTCCATTGCCAAACATTGATATCATTGTAGATCTCACAGCAGGGCATGAAATGCTATCGTTAATGGATAGTCTTTGATGCAGAGCATGGAGGATTCAATCATACAAACACATCATGAACCATTTTGAACAATTCTTCAACTCTCAAAATTCCAACTTGGTCTCTATCTCACAATTCCACGAAACTGCCTTGTAGCACTCCAATTGAAGGAAACTAGGCATATCTTTCAGCATACTTATCAAACCCACAAAAGAATGAGCATTTCAGATACCCATTATGGCCTACTTTAACATATCAAACTTGTGCATACCTTTGTTTTGGAACATCACCTTCAAATCTTGACTGTATCGCTGTCCTAAGGGTAAATTAGCCATGTTTTATAAAGCACCTATGAGTTATTCAACCACAAAACTCACAAACTCCACTCCAGAGATCTTTTCACATGACATAATGACCATTCATGTAAATTTTATCTCCACCTTTCATCACAATCTTGCTTTCCCACAAGTTCTCTAACCAACCTAGTTTCCTTCATAAAGGACTGTCATAGAATATCTTTTGAACTAGAACTTTTCTCTAGAAATTAAATATAGTTTTGAGTACCCATTTGGCCCTTCTAAAACATATCCAAAATTTAGGTATGGTTGTTTTGGAAAAGGTGGCCCAAATTTTGACTGTTCCATTTTGGGAAGGGGCTAATTAGGCTTGTAAGAATAGGGGTTTATTGGTTCTCCAAACTCCAGGCCTCATTTCTCTTCATAAAAGGCTTAGACATGTCAACTAGGGTCTAACTATGCTTACCAAAAACAATTCACACGCTTTCCCAATGCTTCTTTATCAAACTCCAACTCCTAGCCACCATTCATTGCTTAAAACATGCTTAAAAGCACCTATGTCATCACTATATCACGTGCAAACCTTTACCAATTCTCCCGCAACCTTGGTAAAATATCAAACACACATGTATACAGTCCCTTTTGCCAACTTGGAAGATTTTTCAATGGTGCAATAATGAGAAACTCAATTTTTTTCTCCTATCAAACCCCCAAAACAAGGGTTTTAAACCGTTTTTGGTAAATTTGCTCTAAAATGCTCAAAACCTAATAAAAATCAACGAAACCAAAAGCAATTGAAACTAGATTCAATACCCTAACATCTCCAATTGATTTTAGACCTTTATCTATCTGTAAAAGCACGTGCCATTGAGAGGAACAACAAGAAACACAATAAAAATGTAGAAAATGAATTGTTTATTGCTCCCAACTTCCTTCAAACCTCTCAACTACTCTTTACAATGATGGACTCAGGATTTTTATGCATTTTCAAACTTGTTCCAATAGTTACAAACCAACCAACCAACTTATACATCACTTTGACTCTTCATATTCCCATTCTTGCTTTTTTGCAATTTTATAACATGACAACTTTTGACAATTTTTACAAGTTTGATCCCAAATGACTCAAATGACTCCAATTACATCACAAATGGTCTATTATGACCTTATTGCATGACAAAAGACTCAAAACACCCCAAAACCTATCAAATGACCATATTTACATAAGTTGTTTTGGTGCGCCTGCACCATACACTCAGACTAGAAAAAAAACCTCAAGTCCCTTTAGGATTGTACTGTAGCAAATCATGCTTGATCACTTCATCTCTTTGTCTTCCAAATGCTCCTTCATTTGGTAATCCTTTCCACTGAACTAGGTACTGAAAACATGCACAATCTCTTGCCCTTTTGAATGTTTTGGCATCCAAGTTTTGCTCCAATTGCAGAGATCTGTCTGATGAATGATCCTTGGCTACTTTCTCACTTAAAAACATCATTGAACCTGCATCAATATTCTACTTCATCTTGAATCTAGGCTTACCCTTCCTTAAGACTGCAATCACAACAAGAAAATTGTGTATTCCTTCTTTATTCCTTTTCCTTTGCAATGTAACTATGATCTCTTCACCCTTGGTTTTCACCTTTCCCATCTGATATTCTGCCCCTATGTGTGTTGCTTGCTCAAGTTTATCAACCTCTGATATGAAAAAATTTGAATGACTACTATCCTCCTTTGAAAACATTGAAGAAAACACCATTTCAACATACCTTCTAAGCCAATCTTGAATCTCAAGGATCAATTCATCCTTGGCCTTATCCTCAACATTATTTCCCTCCAAAATATGATTTTTCATGTTTGCTGTCTTAGTGCCTTCAAATTCTGAAATGGCTACAACCTCCATGTGCTCTTCTTCTACCATCATCACCTTAGCTTTCTTGAGTTGTTCATCATCTTCCTTTATCAACAAAGATTCTATTGTCTTCACATCTGGTTTTAATGCTTCCACTTGTCTTCTTCTCTGAATAATCTTTTGAATAGGCCATGAGATCTTCTTGACTGGTAGATGCCAACTTGACTCTTGGTTTGCTACTTGTTGCAACTCAACCTTCCATCTCTCTTCCATCCTTTCTCTTATCTCTTTTATTTTTTCCATAGCTTGCCTCAACTCTTTTATTTCTTGGTCAATTTCCATTTGTTTTGCCTTTTCTTTTTCCTTCTTCATCTCTTTTTCCTCTTTTTTCCTTTCTTGTTTCTTCTTTTGTGAACCCTCAGCCTGCAAGTATCTCCTCAACACATCCATTCTTCTCTTTATTCAAGAAAGTCTCTTTAACCTTTCTTCTCCTTGTCTTTGTGACACCTCACCTAGGTTTCCTCTTTTCTTCATTACCTAGTCTCTTGGCATCCAGGTTTTTTCTTCAACCTACAAAAAGACCACACACAAACACACAACTTTCCTTTCCCAGAGTCTTCTAGCTCTGATACCAATTGATGCCAAGCAGGAGGATTCAATCAAACAAACACATGACAAACCATTTTGAACAATTCTTCAACTCTCAAAATTCCAACTCGGTCTCTATCTCACAGTTCCACGAAACTGCCTTGTAGCACTCCAATTGAAGGAAATTAGGCATATCTTTCAGAATACTTATCAAACCCACAAAATAATGAGCATTTCAGATACCCATTATGGCCTACTTTAACATATCAAACTTGTAAATACCTTTGTTTTGGAACATCACCTTCAAATCTTGACTATATCGCTATCTTAAGGGCAAATTAGCCCTATTTTACAAAGCACCTATGAGATATTCAACCACCAAACTCACAAACTCTAGTCTAGAGGTCTTGTCACATCACATAATGACCATTCATGCAGATTTTATCTCCACCTTTCATCACAATCTTGCTGCCCCACAAGTTCTCTAACCAACCTAGTTTCCTTCATAAAGGACTAACATAAAATATCTTTTGAACCAGAACTCTTCTCCAGAACTTAAATATGGTTTTGAGTACCCATTTGGCCCTTCTAAAACATATCCAAAATTTAGGTATGGTTGTTTTGGAAAGTGTGGCCCAAATTTTGACTGTCCTGTTTTGGGAAGGGGCTAATTAGGCTTGTAACAATAGGGGTTTATTGGTTCTCCACACTCCAAGCCTCATTTCTCTTCACAAAAGGCGTAGGCATGTCAACTAGGGTCTGACTATGCTTACCAAAAACAATTCCCACACTTTCCCAATGCTTTTTTATCAAACTCCAACTCCTAGCCACCATTCCTTGCTTAAAACATGCTTAAAAGCACCTATGTCATCTCTATGTCACGTGCAAACCTTCACCAATTCTCCTGCAACCTTGGGAAAACATCAAACACATGTATACAGTCCCTTTTTCCAACTTAGAAGATTTTTCAATGGTGCAATAATGAGAAACTCAATTGTTTTCTCCTATCAAACCCCCAAAACAAGGGTTTCAAACTATTTTTGGTAAATTTGCTCTAAAATTCTCAAAACCCAATAAAAATCAATGAAACCAAAAGAAATTGAAACTAGATTCAATACCCTAACATCTCCAATTGATTTCAGACCTTTATCAGTCCATACAAGCACGTGCCATTGAGAGGAACAACAAGAAACACAATAAAAATGCAGAAAATGAATTATTTATTGCTCTCAACTTCCACCAAACCTCTCAACTACTTTTTACAACGATGGACTCAGGATTTTTATGAATTTTCAAACTTGCTTCAATAGTTACAAACCAACCAACCAAATTCTACATCACTTTGACTCTTCATATTCCCATTCTTGCATTTTTGCAATTTTATAACATGACAACTTTTTGACAATTTGACAATTTTTACAAGTTTGATCCCAAATGACTCCAATTACATCACAAATGGTCTATTATGACCTTATTGCATGACAAAAGACTCAAAACACCCCAAAACCTATCAAATGACCATATTTACATAAGTTGTTTTGGTGCCCCTACACTAGTTTTTCAGGATAGAATCAGATTTTAATTGCTCGTGAAGATCAGCACAAAACAACTTTCATCTGCCCATGGGGTACCTATTGTTGGAGAGTGATGCCATTTGGTCTCACAAAAGATGGAGCGACATATCAATGAACAATGATAGTAATATTCCATGACCTTTTCCATACCATAATGGAAGACTATGTGGATGATATCCTAGGAAAATCTAAAACTCGAGAAGATCACTTGAAAGTGTTGGAACAAATCCTTGACAGATTAGAGAAATATCAAGTTTGATTAAATCCAAAGAAATGTATTTTTGGTGTAACATCATGAAATCTATTGAGTTATATAATATCAATAAGAGGTATCGAGGTAGATCCTAAGAATTTTGAAAGCTATAATGGACATGCCTCCTCCAGCCAATCTAAAACAACTCCGCAGTCTTCAAGGTAAGTTGCAATCCATCCACAGATTTATAGCATGATTAGCAGACAAATGTCATCCTTTTCAACATTTACCTTGTAAAGGAGAATCTTTTAATTGGGATGATAAGTGCCAGTGATCTTTTGATCAGATCATGAAATATCTAGTGACTCCACCAGTGTTGGTACCCCCTATACCTGATAAACCATTGTTACTATACATCTCTACAACAACAGTAGCTCTAGGTGCTTTACTAGCTCAACATGATAACCTAGGAAAAGAACAAGCCATCTACTACATTAGTAGAACCTTGGTAGGTTATGAGCTCAATTATTTGTCAATGGAAAAAGCATGTTTAGCAGTAGTGTTTGCTTCGCAAAAGTTGTGGCATTATATGTTAAATCAGGGAACTAAGCTCATATCCAACTTTGACCCACTCAAGTATCTGTTGTCAAAAGCAGTGCTCACAGGAAGACTAGCCAAATGGGTAATGATTCTCAGCGAATTTGACATAGAGTTTGTTGATCAAAAAGCAATAAAAGGACAAGTAATAGCTGATCAACTGGCAGAAGCACCCATAACATATATTCATCTAATTCGTGCAGAATTCCCTGATGAAGAGTTATTCAACTTACAGCCCTCAATAGTTTGGCAACTATATTTTGATGGTTCATTCACACAACACAGATTTGGAGTGGGCATATTGTTCATCACCCCACAAGGAGATTGTATACCTAAAGCATACAGGATAGCTTTTCCTTGTGCAAATAACATCGTAGAATATGAAGCATTAATCACAGGATTGCACATGGCAGTACAATGGAAAATCAAACAACTACAAGTCTTTGGAGACTCACAGCTCGTAATTAAACAAGTCCAGGATGAGTACCAAACAAAGGATGAAAATCTTCTTCCTTACAAGCTAATGGTCGATGATTTCAAGAAGTAGTTTTCTAAGATCACATTTGAACGGATTCCTAGGATCAATAACAAAGCAGTAGATGCCATGGCAACAATTGGTTCTCTACTAGACATGCCTAACAATGCACATAAATATGAGTTTCTAGTAGAACAACTTTTGATCCCAGCATTTGAAGTACCTCAATCCGAGCTGGTATGTGAAGTTGTTGGTCCCAATTCGCCTTGGTACAAGGATATATGCGAATACCTTCGCAACCAAACATTCCATTTCCACTTCTCAAATTCCCTACGCAAAACATTTATACGTCGAGCCTCTCGTTACACTATCATTGGAGATACCCTATATTGAAAGAGCCTTGATGGTATCTTACTTAGATGTCTTGATTCGGATGAAGCTAAAACTACCTTATGCGAAGTACACGAAGGTGTCTGTGGATCACATTCCACTGGCCCTAATCTTACTAAAAAACTCTTGAGAGCAGGTTACTATTGCCCGACAATGGAGAAAGATGCACAACAATTTGCCTAGAGATGTCTACAGTGTCAACAACATGGTGATCTTATACACACTCCAGCGCATGAACTACAACCCCTTATAACTCCATGGCAATTCTCACAATGGGGACTCGACCTCATAGGGAAAATCCATCCGTCCTCTTCTAATGGTCACAATTTTATCATTACAGCTACTGAGTATTTCACAAAGTGGGTGGAAGCTATACCCATGACATACATCACTGGTAAGAAGACATCCAAATTTATCCTTCATTATATCATCTATCGATATGGTATTCCTCAAGCCATAATCACTGACAATGACCACCCATTCAAGAACCAAGAAGTCCGTGATTTGTGTCATAAGTTCCATATCCAACACAAATTTGCTACACCATACTACCCTCAGAGCAACGACCAAGTTGAGGCTTCAAACAAGACCATCATCAAGATACTTAAGAAAACAATTAATGAAGCTGGTTGTGACTGGCACTTAAAACTTAATCCAACATTGTGGGCTTACTGAACTAGTGTCAAAACTCCAACTAGTGCTACACCTTACTCTTTGGTTTATTAAATTGAAGCCATTCTACCCATTGAGTTCGAGATCCCATCATTGAGAGTTTCCTTGCAACACATTGTCTCTTATGAAGAATACAAAAAATCTAGATTGAGTGACCTTGAATTACTTGACAAAAGACGTTTAGCAGCCCTAAATCATCTCCAAGTATATCATAATCGTCTTCGTTGCAGTTATAAAAAGAAAATTAGAGAGGGAAGGCTTCAAGTAGGTGACCTTGACAAGGAAAATCAAAAGAATCAACAGGATTGTGACAGAAAAGATAAGTTTGAATTGAATTGGCTTGGACCATTCATAATCACATCAGTCTATGGATCCGGAGCATATAAATTATCAACACCAGAAGGCATTCCCTTGGATGAACCCATCAATAGTGTTCATCTCAAGAAATTCTATGTTTCATCCTTAGAGTATCTATCAAAAAAAATTGTAAATGCATTGTAAATACATTCACACCTTAAAATATTCCCAAAAATTAAAAAAAATTCCCAAAATCCAATTTTTTTTTTGAATATTCCCCAAAAACACAAAAAAATCAAATATCCAACAAAAATGCCAAGCAATAAAATCGATCCATCAAATCACTCCTTTTAATTGATCACATTCATTTATAATCCAATCCAATCCGATCCTCACTGCATCAAATTGCATCAATCCTATTCATCACTCATCCCCCATCATCACCATCCCATAATAAACAAGAACTACATATCATTTCTATCGTTTAATGCCTTGATCTCGTGGATACAGGGTATGTAGGCAATCTGGTGTATGAAGGAAATACCCAGATTCAGGCATAAGGTGATACCCCTTCTTTCATCATCCATATTTCTTCTGATCATCCTTTTATTTTTTCATCACACTTTCATCTGTCATCATACCTTCCACATCATCAATAAAACCTAGAACTACATATTCATCATGTCTCATCATCATCATCATCATTGTGTGGTGCTTTGATCCCGTGGATACAGGGTATGTAGGTAGTCTGGAATATGAAGGAAGTATCCAATACGCAAGTACCAATGATTCATTCTTCCATCCCTCTATTATCTTCTCTTTCGTTCGCCTTCTTCTCTTTGACTAACTCAAGCAGGAAGCAAACTGTGCATGCCTTGATAGCTCAAGAGCATACTAAATCAAGGGCCAAGCTAAAATATATTTGTCCACCATACCTTAAGCCAATATTCGCTACATCTATCTCCAACAAATCATCTTTAGCCTTCAATAGGATATATCCTTCCTCATAACAAAGCACTATCCAATCCATCCAAGAGCATTTAAATTTGGCAAGAGAACATGATGGCTGTGACTTTTGTTTATCTTTTGATTTATCTTTTGTCCCTTTCTATACCTAGTCAAGACTACCTTGATCTATCATATCCTGGTATGTTGAGATGAAGTATAGGCTGGGGCATGGTCATTGGCTTTCGTATGCTATGTTTGTGGGATGATCTTATTCTCCTACTATGCCTAATGGTATCTTGTACGTGCTGGGATTAGCATCCTGCATAGTAATATCTTTTGCATTTGAGAAGCTAAACAATTTCCTATGCACTAAGACTATTTTATGCTAAGACTATTTCTCATACATATAACCCACAAGGTTTCATTATGTCTAGTGGAGGTGAGTTCAAACCTTTGTTTGTAGAGTCAAAAGTCCATCTCAGAAAAACAACTAATATTCATATCTTCTGTATGTTGGATCAACATCTTAACCTCATACGTTAGACAAGATTGTATTACGCTGTATGCATTGGATACATGACACCCTGGTCCTTTATACCTTGCCGCATACTATCTATATGCCATATCAAACATAAGGATTACAAATCTCATAACTTTGTGGCAATCTTTAAAGTTGTCTCCATCCATCCATTCATCCTGCAATAACACAATAACACTCATGAGAATTGATCATTGGTTTTGTTCAACATCTTGTTATAATCTTCATTCTTCTCATCCTACCAAAACAAATGTGTTAGACATATACCATTTGCATTATCCATCATTATCATATATAATATAGTATCGCCTATCATTTCCATCACATTTGCATAACGTATATCATGACATATTTTCATTACACAAGTTACCATCTCTTTATTATTATATGCATAAACATAAACATCCATCATATACATATTCATTAAACATGTGCATCCATACATCATATATACATCCATATCCATAGCATGAAAAATCATAAACACATAACACATCATGAACATCCATCCATATATATAGGAATAAAGGTCAATAGACAATGTGTGTCTCATAGATATACAAAGAGCTTATCAAAATGTGCATTAGGCTCGTAGGCCTCATAATGATACAATATATAAGCAGACTATGTCCTAGGTCTGGCATGGGTGGCATTCCCTGAGGAAGCCTCACTTTGGTCCATGCCTACTCCACCAGTACCCCTCTGTACTGGAGGCCCCATCACCGAAGCCACTGATCGTGAACCTCCTGTCCTCGACTGGCCTGATCTGCTGTGAAAGCTGGGCTATCTCTGATCAACAGACACTGCATCAAAATATAAGCCTCTATAGTACTCAGCCTCAGCTCATGTTGAACTTGTTGCAAGTATGGGCCTAACCGATGTTGTCATTGATGTCAACATACTCCTATTGCATTGATGTCAAGGATTGGATGAGCTATGTGCTAAGGATATTGAGAAAATTAGTCCTATCAGAAATAGAGAAGAATAGTGAAGCTCTATGAAGTGAAGATCCAAGCTGAGATAAAGATCAAAGAATGCACATCAAAGGGTGTATATATATGTGTCTAAAGATGATCTAGTCAAGATTTGAGAGGTCCGCATGAAGATTTGAAGAAGTTATGGCTATATGAGTAAAACTGGTTCTGGCAGGTGTTTAGAGGTGATAGAGTGACACAAATAGGTCCAGTGAGATCTAGAAATGCAATATCTTGTTTTGTGGATTTGGTGGAGTGTTTAGGAAGCCAATGTGAATTGACAACTCAATTGGTTTGTGGTCTGGAGGTCCACAAGCATTTATTCTAATGTGATAGTGATGAAAGAATGTGTTCTTGAGGTTCTAGATGAAGATGCGAATGATTTCAATAAGCAAAAGTGCTGTGGATGTTCTTGGTGATTCAAGAAAGATTGTGAGGGTCTCTAGATTGTGTCCAATTTGTGTTGGTGGTCCGCATTGAAGATTGAGCTCATAATTGAAGATTTACTTCTAGATGATGATGTTCTTCCTAAACATGGCCGACCGGATGTGTTACACATCTTGCAAATGATCTTGAAGATGTTCTGCGAAGCATGGCGTGTTCCTTAGAAAAGATTGAAGTCCGAGACATGTGTGGCTGATAGTGTGGTGATTCGCATGAAGTCTTTTGTAATAAGTCAAGTTGTATTTGTGTATTTGCTTTGTAAGAAAATAAAGTATGTATTGTGCCGACTTTGAGGATTATCCCAAAGTCAATGTCTTGTATAAATAAGAGTTGTGAAGTCATTTCAAGTTTTTGTGTACAAGATGAGGAAGTGGTAGAGAGGAGAAAAGCGAGAAGCAGAGCAGAAGTATTGAGCTTAAATGGAACTAACTCAAGCATGGTGAAGATGCTAAACTTCAGTTCAAGTATGTAATCTTTATTATTCTGTAGACATTGTGTCTCCTGTAGGCAGTGGGCCTCTTGTGAGTAGTGTGCTTGGGTAATGAGCCCTAATTGGCATGTGCCATTTTGTTCTTCTTATTCTTTTAACAGAGAATACAATCTTAGGTTAGTCATCCTGTGCTTTTTCCCTTAACTGGGTTTTCGATGTTAAAATCTTGGTGTCATATGTGTTAATATGTTTATGCTCTTGAATTATTGCATTGTGCTTCCATGATTGATTTATTATTATGCTGTTGAATTACAAGAATGATTTAAGTGTTTAAAGAAAAGAAAGTTTTGGGACAACTGATTCACCCCCCTCTCAGTTGTCTGTCTTAAATTAACAATTGGTATCAGAGCCAAGTTCCTCTAAAAGAGCTTAACCGCTTGAGGAGATCTAGGATGTCTTCCTACAAGAAGGATAGTCTAAGGTTTGATGGAACTAATTACACTCTTTGGAAAAGCCTCATGGAATGTCACTTGCAATGTATGGGAATGCAATATTGGACCATAACTTCAAAGAAGTATGTTCCTCCAAAGAATGGTCCGACAACTGTAGATGAAATCAAAGATGCTGAAGACAATCTTTGGGCTAAAGAAGCTTTACTAAGTGCCTTATTTGATTCAGAGCTGACAAATGTTATAGATTTAAAAACTACATATGAGATTTGGGAAAAACTAGAACTTCTGCATGAAGGAGACAAATATGTTAAGTGTGTCAAGATACAGAGTCTGAAAGAAAAATTTGAAAGCCTGAAGATGAATGAAGATAAGAATATCACTACATTTATGCCAAAATTTAATGAGCTTGTTTGTTGCATTAGGTGTGCTGGTGGAACCTTGAATGAAGATGAGATTGTTGCCAAAGTTCTTAGATCCCTACCCCCTACTTACAAACACAAGGTTGTTGCTATTGAAGAGTTCATATCTTTATCAAATATGACAAGAGATCAATTGATTGGAAAATTAGCTACATTTGAATTGGTTGACTTTGGAGATGCACCCCCTAAGACTGAATCTGCATTCAAAGCTAGTGCCTCTATAAAAGGTAAACAAAGGTATGATTCAGGAGAGAACTCCTCAAAGAAACTATCATGGTATGAAAAAATAAGAAAAGATCTAGAAGAAGATGAAGCAAAAGCTGCTCAAGCCCTTATTGCAAAAAGACTGCCAAGAGGATCTAGTAAGTATGAAGGAAAATTGCCCTTCAAATGTTTCAACTGCAACAAGATTGGTCATTTTGCCTCAAGGTGTCCAGAAAGATTTTCAAGGACTAATCCTAATAGATCAAGATTTCAAAAGAAATGTTACTATGTTCATGAAGATGATGATGATGAAGGAGTAACAGATGATGAATTAGAGACAGGAAACAAATCCAGAAGTGATTGGGTGTTTATTGCCATCAAGGAAGAAGATCCAATGCCCATTGAATTTGTCAATCATAAAATGGTAGAAAGAGCTCTGGCTGCCCAAGTTGAAGAAAAGGGTGTTGGGTCATTGACAGTGGATGCTTCCACCATATGACTGGTGAAAAAAATAAGTTCAGAGATCTGGAAAGATATGAAGGAGGAGTTGTAAAATTTGGTGATAATTCTACTGGCAAAATTAGAGGCAGAGGAACTATTTCTTTTGATGGAAAGAACAAAACCAGTGATGTATTGTATGTTGAAGGTCTGAAGCACAATCTTCTCAGTGTTGGGTAGTTGGTGGACAAAGGCTATGATCTCCGATTCAAAAATGGAAAATGTAAGATCTTTGAAAGTTCTGGAATAAAGGTTGCATCTGGTACTCAAACAAAAGGTAACATCTTCCACTTGGTTGGTACTAGAAAAAGTTGTTTATTTGTTCAAATTGATTAGAGTTGGTTGTGGCATAGGAGAATCTGTCATGTGAATTTTGATAATATCATCAAGATAAGCAACACTCAGGCTGTAAGAGATCTTCCAAGATTGGTGAAACCTACTAACAGTCTGTGCAAAGAATGTCAGTTGGGTAAGCAAAGCAGAGTCACATTCAAAAGTAAGGAACAATCTTCTACAAGATTATTAGACTTAGTACATACTGATCTATGTGGACCGACAAGAATTAGGAGTTTGCAAGGTGATAGATATTTCATGTTACTAATTGATGATCATTATCGGATGATGTGGGTGACTTTCCTAAAAGAGAAATCTGAAGCTCTTGAGAAATTCAAAATATTCAAGGTTATGGTAGAAAATGAAACCGGATTAAACATAAAGTGTCTTAGGTCTGATAGAGGTGGAGAATTCACATCTGGAGAGTTCATAGAATTCTGTGAGAAACATGGGATAAAAAGGCAATTATCTGCTCCAAGGACTCCACAGTAGAATGAAGTAGTGGAGAGAAAGAACTGGACCATCTAGGAAGCATCTAGAACCATGATGATGGAAGCAAATGTTCCTTAGATCTACTAGAGAGAAGCTGTAAGCACTGTTGTCTATACTCTTAATCAAGTACAAATCAGAAGCAATACTAGTAAGACCGCTTATGAACTCTGGTTTGGCATCACTCCCATTGTAAAGTATTTCAGAGTCTTTGGTAGTAAATGTTACATTAAAAGAGATGAATACCTTGGAAAATTTGATGCTAGAAGTTATGAAGGAATATTCTTGGGTTATTCTACTCAAAGCAAAGCATACCAGTGTTATAACAAGAGATTGAGAAAGATTATAGAAAGTACAAATGTGAAGGTTAATGAATGCATTGAAAAACCCTCAAAGTTTTATGAATATGAAGAAGATGATCAGAATGATGTTTTGGTCCAAGAAGTTCAAGCTCCTTCTGAAATTCAGATCCAGACTGATCCGGAGAATCCTGAAATACAGGAAGAAGAGATAAGTTTGAATGAACCTGTCCAAGGAATAGAAGTGCAAGAAATTCCCAAAACTCCCAGGTATGTAAGACTGAATCATTTTGAAGACCAGATCATAGGTGATAAAAGCAAAGGTGTTCAAACAAGAAGAAAGATTGCTCAAGAGCTAGCAAATTATTGTTTGATTTCAAAGATTGAACCAAAAATAGTAAGTGAAGCATGCAATGATGAAAGATGGACTAAAGCAATGAAGGAAGAATTGATGCAGATTGAGAAAAATCACACTTGGGATCTTGTTCCTAGACCTAGAAACAAAAATGTGATTGGGACCAAATGAGTCTTCTGGAATAAATTGAATGAAGATGGTGAAGTAGTCAGAAACAAAGCCAGATTGGTCTGCGAGGGTTATTCTCAAGTAGAAGGAGTTGATTTTGAAGAAACTTTTGCTCCAATGGCAATAATTGAAGCAGTCGGATTATTTCTAGCCTTTGCTGCCTTCAAGGATTTCAAAGTATATTAGATGGATGTCAAGTCTGCCTTCCTGAATGGTGACTTGGAAGAAGAAGTTTACATTGAGTAACCAAATGGATTTCAATTATCTGATCAGGGTGATATGGTCTGCAAGTTGAAGAAAGCTCTGTATGGACTCAAACAATCCCCAAGAGTCTAGTATGAAAGACTAGATAAACATATTTTAAAGATTGGTTTCAATAAAGGTACTGCTGACAGTAACTTGTACTTCAAGATTGATCATGAAAATATCTTGATTGTTGAAGTATTTGTTGATGATATCATTTTTGGAGGAAGAGATAGTATGTGCAAGACTTTTGCAAATCAAATGAAAAGTGAATTTGAGATGTGTATGCTTGGGGAAATGAAATTCTTCCTGGGTCTACAAATCACTCAAACAAAGCAAGGAATCTTCATATCACAGACCAAATATGTGAAAGAATTGTTAAAGAAATTTGGAATGGAAGATTCAAAGCCAATTAATACTCCCATGGCAACCAGATGTAAACTAAGCAAAGATGATGAATCTCCTAAGGTTGATCAGAAAAAGTACAGGTCAATGATTGGAGGACTATTGTATCTTACTCAAACTAGACCTGATATTATGAATGTTGTTGGTCTTATTGCCAGATTCCAAGCTAATCCCAGAGAATCTCATATCATGGCAATCAAGAGAATTCTTAGATATCTAAAGGGAACAGTTGAGTATGGTCTATGGTATCCTAGGGATCATGATTTCTCTCTTCATGCATATACAGATGCGGATTGGGTAGGAGATGTGGATGACCGGAAGAGTACTAGTGGTGGTGCATTCTTTTTGGGGAGAAGATTGGTTTCTTGGCTGAGCAAGAAATAAGAGGCAATATCTCTATCCACTACAGAAGCAAAATATATTGCAGCAGCAGGTAGTTGCACTCAAGTATTGTGGATGAAGCAAATGCTAAGAGACATCAAAGTGGAGTATGAGGAACCTATCACAATCTTCTATGATAACTCAAGTGCAATAAACATATAAAAAAATCTAGTGTTGCATTCAAAGATAAAACATATATCCATAAGGTTTCATTTTTTGAGAGAGCAGGTGAACAAGAATGAAGTCAGATTGGAGTTTGTGCCCTCTAAGGGTCAGAATGCAGATATCTTTACTAAACCTCTACCTAAGGACTCTTTTGAGTATCTCAGGGAGAAGTTAGGGGTTATAACCCCTCCAGTTTTGAATTAAGGTGCATTGATGTGCATCAGTCTGGTGGATCTAACAGTCATATCTTGTGATTCGAATTGATGATAGGAAGCTGCTACTCAGGGGGAGCAGTCTATATGATAATGATTGATGCAAGTATGTGCCCTTTGCCATTGATGTCAAAGGGGGAGAGAAGATATGTGAAAAACAAAAGTGGTTGCGGATCAAAGGGGGAGCAATAAATAAAGAGAAGACATATGAATGATTGTTGTTGATATGGGGAGTTATGTCAGTTAGTGAGGAGAAGTTCTTGTCTCTATGGTTAAAACAGTTTTTCACATCATATGTTGCCATCAATGACAAAGGGGGAGATTGTTGCAAGTATGGGCCTAACTAGTGTTGTCATTGATGTCAACATACTCCTGTTGCATTGATGTCAAGGATTGGATGAGCTGTGTGCTGAGGATATTGAGAAAATTACTCCTATCAGAAACAGAAAAGAACAGTGAAGATAATGAAGCTCTATGAAGTGAAGATCCAAGCTGAGATAAAGATCATAGAATGCGCATCAAAGGGTGTGTATATATGTGTCTAAAGATGATCCAGTCAAGATTTGAGAGGTCCAAATGAAGATTTGAAGAAGTTATGGCCATATGAGTAAAATCGGTTCTGGCAGGTGTTCAGAGGTGACAAAGTGACACGAATAGGTCCGGTGAGATCCAGAAATGTAATATCTTGTTCTGTAGATTTGGTGGAGTGTTTAGGAAGCCAATGTGAATTGACAACTCAATTGGTTCATGGTCTGGAGGTTTGCAAGCATTTATTCTAATGTGACAGTGATGACAGAATGTGTTCTTGAGGTTCTGGATGAAGATCGAATGATTTCAGTAAGCAGAAGTGGTGTGGATGTTCTTGGTGATTCAGGCAATCTTGTGAGGGTCTCTAGATTGTGTCAAGTTCATGTTGGTGGTCCACATTGAAGTTTGAGCTTGTAATTGAAGATTTACTTCTGGATGATGATGTTCTTCCTAAACATGGTCGACCGGATGTGTTACACATCTTGCGGATGATCTTGAAGATGTTCTACAAAGCATGGCATGTTCCTCAGAAAAGATTGAAGTCCTAGACATGTGTGGCTAACAGTGTGGTGATTCGCATGAAGTCTTTTTTAATAAGACAAGTTATATTTGTGTATTTGCTCTGTAATAAAATAAAGTATGTATTGTGCCAACTTTGATGATTATCACAAAGTCGATGTCTTGTATAAATAAGAGTTGTGAAGTCATTTCAAGTTTTTGTGTACAAGATGAGGAAGTGGTGGAGAGGAGAAGAGTGAGAAGCAGAGCAGAAGTATTGAGTTTAAATGGAACTGACTCAAGCATGGTGAAGATCCTAAACTTCAGTTCAAGTATGTAATCTTTATTATTCTGTAGACATTGTGTCTCCTGTAGGCAGTGGGCCTCTTGTGAGCAGTGTGCTCAGGCAGTGAGCCCTAATTGGCATGTGCCATTTTGTTCTTCTTATTCTTTTAATAGAGAATACAATCTTGGGTTAGTCACCCTGTGGTTTTTTCCTTAACCAGGTTTTCCAAGTTAAAATCTTGGTGTCATATGTGTTAATGTGTTTCTGCTCTTAAATTATTACATTGTGCTTCCATGATTGATTTATTATTATGCTATTGAATTATAAGAAGGATTTAAGTGTTTAAAGAAAAGAAAGTTTTGGGACAACCAATTCACCCCCCCTCTCAGTTGTCTGTCTTAAATCAACAGAACCAACCTCACCCTGCACTCAGGCAAGCTCTCTAATCAAAAACAAACTGGTCTGATCTGTGCCCAAAGCTGCAACTGTTGCATCCCTCTTAGATACTGCAACATCTCTCTGAGTAGTGAGTCTCATTCTCATCATCAACCACTGTCTGGATTGATATTGGTTGTACCACCTGGACTGACTGCACTGTCTATGTTGCCTGTAAAACTTGATAAGCCTCTATCTGAGCCCTAGCATGTCTCATAGCCATGAGGGCACTATCTTTGTCCCTCTCTACCCTCCAGAACCTAGCCTCCAACCTGATCCTCTAGCCCATCTCATGTTGAAGATGTCACCGTAGCCCATCCACCTCTCCTCCATCACCATCTCTACCTCCCGTAGCCTGCTGCTGTGGTGGCATAGCAACATGTCTCAATACCTGTCCACCCTATGCCCCTAGTACTAGAGTAATCACCTATACCCTAGGTGGCCTCCTCTGTCGTCTAATCCTACCTCTCCTCAACGTAAACACTCCAACCTCCCCCATCTCTAAAGGTACAACCAACCTGGTGGGCCTAGCAATCAACCAATGTGCATCGTAGTCTGCTATGTTCCCCAAATCTGCAGGACCCAGTACCCAATCCCATACCACTGGTTGTAGTGTCTCCACTACCACTAGTGCTGTCTCCACCACAATCTCTGATCCCCAATGTGGAATCTCCTGTCTGGTCTGACCGTATATGGCCTCACTGATAGGTGCAGTTTGTGGCAATCCAAACTGTCTGAGCACACGTCCAAGAAGATATGACTCAATAATGTATAAACTAAGCCCAAACAAATAATGAGGCTGTCGAGCATACACTAACTCTCTATGATCCTCCTCCCAGCTCTCGTAGTCTCTCCATGGTTGCCATATAAACTGATCCATCTCATCAAATTATCGCCGCCAGTACACGAGGGAGTTCAACTCCTGATAAGTAGTAACACCACCATAGATATGAGCATAAGGCTACCTAGGCAACCTCTGTCTGACACCCAAGGGCCTAGTCACAACAATATGCTTGTAAGCCCATACATGAAGCAATGTGACTCCCGCAGACATGCTAGAGCCTCCTAAGTAAGCACAATCATGTAAGTGATAATATAACTGACCAAGAACACATGGAGCCCAAGCATATCTAGTACCATACATAAATAGGCCCTCCATAACTGTCCCCCATCCTATAGACAATTCTCTAGCTCTCCAATCAGGCACTAGGAATCTAATGATAGCTATAACCAATCTTTGTAACCTGTCACATAGCTCATCCTTGATCCTCCTCATTGGTATCTCATGCTCATCATCCCTAATGTCAGCTACTTCAAACAAGCGGTGGAATGCAGCAAGACCGCGCTTTGTGTCATAATCAACTCGATCCCCATCAATAGGAATTCGTAATATCCTGTGCACATCCTCTAATGTGATGGTGGCCTCACCAGTAGGAAACAGAAAGTAGCTCTGCTCACTATACCATCTCTCGACCATAGCTATCATCAGAGCACAGTGAGCCCGCATTGGTGTAAGCTCTGCAACATGATGCAACCCTATAATGTCTAGAAATAGATGATCCTCTGCATCAATCTCTCGAATCAACCGCAAATCTGAAGGATGTACCCCTCATGACAGTAATGGTGGCAATACAACCTAGTACAGGCATTAGTAAAATCATCAACAAGAAGGAAAAATTGGCAAGCATCCTAAGTAATCCTAAGTATGCCTTGGTTTTGACCAATTGCAACTAGGAAAACCAAAAGCGGTTTTCCCCCTCGCAATTGCGATTCGATTAACCATATGCATTGCTAGTTGCTCAATTGTGATGTGATTTACAAATTGCGTCTTCCTGTCGCTCAAAAGTGAGTTTTTGTGCCAATTGCACATAAAACCCTAAATCTATCCTAAAAATGCCAATTGCGCCCTATTTTACCAATTGCGATGAAATTGCATGCAATTGTGACATGCTTCACCAATTGTGATGCACTGTTGTTCAATTGCGTATGCACTTAAATTTGTGCACCTTTAGTCACATGCATGCATTAATGATGCTTTTGGGCTAAAAATTAAATTTTTTTGGTCAAGTTTTAGCTACATACCAATGTTGGTGCTCCTGCTGGTCATCCAAAGGTCCTGACTTGCTCCGCTCGATGATCTGCGCATGGAATAACCATCCTGGAAGCTCTAAAAGGTCTCACAACATTCAAAGCTTAGAGCTCTCAAATTCAAAACCACAAAAGCACAAATGAAGCAAATGACAAGGATTTCCCTCCTACACTTGTTTATATAGTGTCAAACCCTAACCCCCTTTCTTCTAAGCCAAGCCCTAATTTCTTCCATTCCATCCCTTTTAACCCCGTCTGATCCCTAATTTCTTCGTGTCAACCTAGTTTATCTTCATCTTGTCATCTATTTGTGAGTCAACCTAGCCTTTTCCTGATCGCCTGGTGTTTCCTCTCGAGGGGCATCATCCGCCAGTTTCACTGGGGCAAAATCTATTTTTCAATAACAACGTATTATATCACATTTTCTTTGAAACAATGCTCTAACAAGCATCGTCTCAAAGAGGGGCAAAATGTAGACACCCAAAATTGACCTAGTTATCATTATTAAAATATTACATTAGTCATCATTTGCATTTGTCTAACACATTTGAATATTTTTTCTATTTTCTCTTAAATCATCTATTTCTTCTATTAATTAAATAAATTTATATTTATTTAATTAATTGTTCATCTATTTTATTATCTATTTTTCTTCTATTTTCCTCTATCTATAATTAAATAATTTAATAATTTAATTATCTCTCCATTCTTCTTAAATTAAAGAAATTTACATATTTATTTAATTTAGATCTTCTATAAATAAATAAAATCTATATTTTATTTATTTATTTTCTCATCATGAGCATGAATTAAATAAATTCTTTTATTTAATTTATTACTTTTCTTCTAATCTTCTAAAAATAGCATTTTTCTCTATCATCATCTTATCGTTTTGCTTTCTTCTATGTGCACAAGATAGGTCCTATCTTAAACCAAGGGAAAAGAATGATTTAATTGGTTCTAAAAAGCAATTGTCCTTGTCATCATATCTTTAAAATAGAAAAGCATTCTATTTTAAGGGGATCTATCTTATCTTTATCTAACAAAGTCCAACTAAATCATTTAATAAATGTAAGCTTCAAGGACACTTGTCTTGTGCACATTCACCTATGATCATTAATTTATCTCAATCGTTCAAACTATCTTTTCTTCTCCACCGTTGATCAAATTTTATTGAGTGCTATATATACGCCCACTCATTCTCATTATCATCATCTCTATATAGTATCCAGAGTATCATTCCAAGCATAACACTTCCATTAGCATCTATTAAGCATTTTGAGAATTTCATCCATCATCATGGCAACTTTAGCATCTATGATTGTTTGCAATTGAGAAGCAATCCACAAACCCAACCAAGGAATCAATACTCTAAGTGATTTGCTTTCATTTGTTTGCATTCTTGTGTCATTTAGATGGATTCTTTGAAGGTGGTAAGATTAGGTTTGATTTGCACTGTTTGATCATCCTAACCTGATTTTTTCTGCTCACATAATAATCAATAGTAAAAAAGGTCCAGAAACCCCTGATAAAAATCGTACCTTGGACTTGGGCACAAGTCCCTTTGCCCCTGATTGTTTAGGATTCTGAACTTTGAAATTTGGTATGTATATGATCTTTATTTAGTATCTTTGTGTGTGACCATTTGTGGGAATTCATTTGTTTATTTAAGATTTTGCATAATTAGGGTTTTGAGCATAATTGGGCTTAAATTAACACAATAATAATCAATTTTCAAATTTCCCTATCATTACAAGTGAAAACCAACCTGTAAGTGAATCCTCTTGTAGAAGTTGTGATTCAACTCAGTTAACTGTCCTTAAATGTGTGTAGTGAAAGGAGGATCTAGCTAAATCATTCAATCCCATCTTCCCCCTTTTTCCTACATAACAACTGTTATGATTCAGTCTTTGGGAGAATATGTGTTACTTGATGCCTATGAGGTAGCTACTAGGGCATAAAATTATTTGATTCTAGCTAGAAAGATTGCTCGTAGGCCTCCAATGCCATTTTTTCTAGAAGCTATAGTCATTCAGCCAATTATGGCACCAATTCCTACAACTAATGTGCCATACCAAGCTCCCAATCAACCTTATCAGCCTAGCGGGCAACCTTGTCAAGGGAACAATCAAAGACAAAATCAACTGAGCTATGATGGGCCCTTGAACTCCATAAACTCAATTTCCACAAGTCCATCAAGCGTACTTGTTCTAATTTAAAACAACCTAGCTCAAGGTTATGAGTGGTGCCATCGATGCAATCCATCAGTAGTCCTAAGACAATAGATTGGACCTTGTCAACAAGCTATGGGAGGACAAAGGCAAATGCAGGCTAAATGTGTGTTTTTTAATTCGCAAGAAGATGAGGATGCTAGGGAGGAAGTTGCTGCTAAGATTTCTCCAAAAGTGGATGATGCCATTCTATTTCATGAACTGCCCAGCTACATTGAAGATGAAGAAGGCATGCAAATGCCGACATCGACTACAATTCTGGAGCAGCATAAGGGCAATGAAAATGATAACAAATGATTGCAGGTTGAGGCCAAGTATAATAGTAAGGTTCCATCTCATGACAAGGAGCAAACAAACAACCCTATGTGGAGAGGTGTAGAGGTTGATGATGTAGACTTGTTTGAGGAGCTCCCTTATTTTATAGAAGATAACAATGTAGAGATCAAGCATGGGCAAGAACAAATTAAAGATTTGTTTTTGATTATCCAACATGGATATCAACTTCTTGGTGGAGAAGATTTCTCTATTGAGCATGTGCAAGGCTCATTTTCTGAGCCTATTTCTAATAGCCATCATGAGCATCTTGTTCATGAGGTTGAGGTAGGCATATTTCCAGTTGAACCATAGGGGCCAGAGCATTCAGACCAACAACAGAATGATGAAGAATCAGAGCAAAGGCATGAGATCAACTCTATTGATTTGCATGTCATTTCAAGGGGATGCCCTATTAGGCATCTAGCCTAGCTAGAGACAGGCCATGAGGAACTTCACCACTTTTCATGCTTACCACTGAGTATGAAGTTGAGTATCAGAATGAGCAGGATCAACCCATTTATCCAACTCTTAGCAATTGCATTCCCAATTAGTTTGGCTGGGTAAGTGAGTTTGTTCCTATTCTTGGGGAAGTGCTTCATCAATTTGTTATATACGAACTCCTTCCCCATCTCTTGTTAACTGCCCATAAGCATGTAAAGCACTGTAGATTGTTGAGAAAGGGTAATTACTTTCAAAAAAATAGTTAATGGCTTTGTTTAAGTCAGTTTTTTGGTTGTTAGTTTAGGTTTAGGTTAGTTTTGTTTCTATTTTAGGCTTCCCTTCCTCCAAGTGCTTTTGCACATACATCATTCTCATTAGGATCTTGTTTGCCTTGTTTGTTTTTTGGAGGCAATGTTTAGTTTGTGTTGGTCTGACCCATTATGTGTCTATGTTTATGTAGTCTCCTTCTGATTCTGTGCCCAATGGATTGATAAGGCCACTGGATCTCTGTGTTTAGCAGGCAAACACCCCTACACAGTTGCCAAAATGTTGTCATATTTTTCCTAGGTCAAAATAGCCCAAAAATCCTTTCTTCCATCAATCCAATCTAAGAAAGTCCAAATGGAAGAAGTATCCCTTTAAAATCCCAAAAATTCTAAGTATTTTGCCTTTACTTTTGCCTTGTCAGCAAATTTGAAGGTTCACGACCCTGTCGATTTACCAATCGACAAATTCGCCGACAAGACAATCAGCCGATAGAGGAAGAAAGAGAAGAGAAGGGGTTAAAGCAAAGGAAAAGTTTGCTATTATCACTAAAATGTTGGTTCTATGAACTTTAACTTTGCCGATTGGTAGGTTCGTCGATCGGTGAATTCTCTGACTAAAGAAGGTAGGACAACAAGTGTTCTCTTTGAAGAAGCAAAAGAAAGACAAAGTTTTTCCTTTATTGACAAAGTTAAGGTTTGGTGAACCTTAAGTTCGCTAATCAACAGGTTCGCCAATTAGTGACTTTGCCTACAAAAAGATAAGTGCAAAGCAAAGACAAGGTCGTTGGCAAAAGGTGAAGGCATGGTTGGTTCATGGAAGTGAAAATTCACTGATAAAGTGAAAAAGTGATGAAGAGCAACCATTCAGGGAATCGACAAAAAGACAAACCCACCAACCAGTTCATGCTTTCAAGAATTCACTGATAAGGCAATTGGGAGGCCAAAAAGCTAAGTGTGAAAAGGAGATATGTTTGCAATCTCTAAAATTCACTGATAGGGAGTTCTCACAAAAGTGGGAAATTGCTGACAAGGTAGAGATGGCTGAGAAAGACAAAATGAAAGACAAAGGAAGTAGAAATGGTTCTCGAAATGAAAATCTTGCCGATAAAGAGAAACATGAATAGTTCATAGTGAAGAGATTTTGTTGATAAGGCAAAATAAAGGCTAGAAAAGTGAAAATCAATGTAAAAATAAAGCATGTAATATAATGTAATGCTTTAAAATACTTTAAAGTAAGTTTAAAATATTTTAAAGTGTTGTAAAATATTTTAAAGGCACAATTTTCTAGGTGCCTAAAACGTGCTTCCATGGTGACGCCATTGTTGCATGTCGAGGTTACAGGTAGTTGGAACAATGGAAAGCTTCAATGCAAAAGTACTTGAATGTAAATGAATCAAACGAAGTGTCCCTACAACCCATGCTTCTACAAGTGCTTTCAAGGACAAAATCAATGTACAGGCTATGGACGGCCATCCAGGTTGCAAATTCTACAACGTGCCACACATGGATGACACTCAAATCCACAAAGCTTCTGACAAAGTTTCTTGGCCAAGTTTAATGCAACATGGGCATACATGTGGACTGAATTTCAGCACCTATTGCTACATGATGGATGTAAAAGATATATATACATGTAAGAAAGATGTAAAAACTGATACCTATTCTTTTGGGTTGTTACACTGGTTAGATAATTTGTTGTCACAGACCTTGTAGCGCATTTGCAAGAACAGATCAGATCTGATGCATTATGTTTGAAGCTAAGGCTTTGATGTCTCTGAGTGTGGTTCACCTATGAATGTAAATGGTTTTTTTGTGTCTACCTTTCTGTAACAAATTATCTTTCATTTGTAATGGCTATTTAGCCTCTATGATTAATACAAGCAACTGATTCTGCCTCTCCATTATCTTCTAAACTGTGTCTATTTGAATGCTGTTCATTTATCCTGTGAATACAATGGTCCCTCTCTAAATTTTAGTATTCTATTTTGGCCTCTGCTAAAGATTGGATGATTCTGTGTTAGTTTATTGAGCCTTTGAAATCATTACTGTATTATGTCAGTTCCAGCTAAACTCTATAAATCCAGTGCATCACCTCTTTTAAATTCTAGTATTCCTCCTTCCCCTTTTCCCCATGAGTGTAGCATTAGATTTAGTTTAATTCTCTGATACTTAAGCTCAAAAAGAGGAAACAACCTTCTCTGGAGGTCTGATCTCATTTGCAAGGTCCCACACCTTGAGATCATTCCCATGTTACACTATATTTGCTGGAACTGTCAAAGCTTCAACAATAGGGTGCAAATTCAGGTGATAATAGTTAGCAGTCTCCAGAGGTAAATCTACATTAATGAAGGATGAAGACCGAGATGTGTTAGATTGGAAGACCTAAAGCCTCATCGAGCTTTGTTTGTTAGATATGGTGCTTATAAATATTATAGAAGAACTCACTATTAAAACTATCTACAAAAATTTAGGAAAGTTATACTAGGATAAATCCCTGGTGAACTACTTTTTCTTTATAAGAAGCTATATACTTTGAGAATAGGTGAAGGGGAATTAGTTGTTCAACACTTGAATGCATTTAGCACCATTATAAGCCAATTTCAGTCTATTGGTATGAAGATCAAAGAATAAAATCATTGTATGATCTTGTTATGTTCTTTGCTAGACTCATGGGATAATCTAGTATTGACCATTGGAAGTACTACTTCAAAGTTTGTGCTTGATGACGTAGTCACTACTCTTCTATTAGAGGAAATGAGCTAAAGGATTCTAAATCTACCAAGGAAGCACGAGTTTTTATGGATGGTTAAAATAAAAAAATCAAGAAGTACAAGAAAAGAATAAGAGCAGATCTAAATCTCAAGTGAGATCTAAGTGTCCTAGTGTAGTGTCATAAAATGTGCACACTGACATTTAACACTTATTTTAGCTTCTGGTTGGACCTATTTTGTTGCCTTTGTTAAGCAGGACCTATTTTAACACATTTTTTATCTTTAAACGATGAAACTATTGATCCCAATAAATAAACCCACTATAATCAACTTAGGACTGGACTAAGATTTCTAAATTAGACACTTTCTAAAGTCTATGGGCTAAAGGTCTAGGGCACCCAAGTGCCCTGGTCCCACTTTGGATTTTTAGCCCCACTTTGTGGTGTTGGCTTAGGACACTTCTATAGTTTGTATTTGTTGGCCTAATGAAGTTTTATTTGTCGTAAGTGAGCGAGAATGCATATTTAAATGTTTTTTGTAGTTCATTTTATACACTAGATGACCACTATCTTATGAGAAGGACTTATCTTGTGATATTGTGTTTGATGCCAAAGTATTCTTCATGTAAGAGTGTTATCTACTTGTAGATGCTATTGAAGTTTGTTTGCAGGCTTTGAAGGAAGTTTGAATCCCTCTTCATCACTCTCCTTTATTGGTGTATGATCTTCATCAACTAAGGTCATATCTTGTTGGAAACAATGCAGATAACTGAGAGGGGGGGGTGAATCAGTTATCTTATTTCTTAACTTTTTCTTCTTTAACAATAGTGCAACATCAAAACATTTAAGCATAAATGAACATGAGAGCAGAAAAGAAATCAATACACATAACACAAGGATTTTTACGTGGAAAACCCTGTTAAGGGAAAAACCATGGGATGACTAACCCAAGATTGTATTCTCTGTTAAAAGAATAGAAGTACAAAATGGCACTTGCCAATTAGGGCTCACTGCCCGAGCACACTGCTCACAAGAGGCTCACTGCCTATAAGAGACTCACTGTCTACGAGGTATATAGAATGTAACCAGGTATTTGAAGTGATGAGAATCATCCACATGTGCTGAGGTTCAGTTTCGGTTAGGCTCAATACACTGATCTACTGCAATTCATTCTTCCTTTTATTTAGTGCTGCTGTCCTGTCACATACCGGACCTGTATTGCTGCTTCCACACTACTCTCTTCTTTTCTTCGCACTTCACAACACAACACACACATTCATACCGAAATCAATCTGGTATATATATCCACATCAAGGATTTCAACATCTTTCTAGTCAGCATCCGAAAAACTCAAGATATTTCCAAACTCTAGTCTGTCAGCTGAATCCATGCTTACTAAGTGATGCGTATCAAAAAGATAGTTAAGAAGTCATCAATCATGTCAGCCAACCATGAATGATCCCTCAAGAAACTTGATCATCATCAATTTCTCATCCGGATTAAGGTCTGATGCTTTGTCGGTCAGTTCTTCCTCAGTCTACTTTGCCAAACAGGAACCCAACACTTAGGTGCTTATATCTTTTCACTCTTTCATCACCAGAGGCTCAATCTCTGGAATGTATCATTCATGGTACTCCTCTTGACTTCCCCAAATCCACACTTTGCTAAGATACTTCCTCTGAGAGATTCGGACCTGATTGTCGGACCTTGTTGTATGCTCTGTTCTTGCTCACCGGACCAAAATACTCTTCAATCTGACTTCCTGTATGGACATGTCATGTGCTGCGGATGTGTGGAATGGACTTTGTTTCCATTAATGACAACACTCATGAAGCCACACAGTGTCTCTTGCCGACAATCTCCCCCTTTGGCATTGATGGCAACACTTAGTGAAAAATGACTAAGCAGTGTCTCTTGCTGACAATCTCCCCCTTTGGCATTGATGGCAACACTTAGTGAAAAATGACTAAGTGTCACACAACACTCCCCCTTGGCTGATGCTCTATTCTTATGTATACCTTTCTGGAGCTCCCCCTTAGTTGGATTCCACATTTTTCACTGCTCCTCACTCCCCCTTTGACATCAATGGCAAAAGGTAGAATCCGCACACCAAAATTTCCAAAAATCAACCTATACTTAGCCGCATAAGTATATATACATGTTATACTTACATATACTGAAGTATATCTCCAAAGGTGGTCTTCAATAGAACCACTTCTGTCACCCAACTCTTCTTCATCCTGTCCAAAATTGAAATGTGACCACTTAGCAAAAATGCAAAAGCTTTTGCCCTTTTTAAGTCTACCGGATCATTGGTCTGGGTTGTGGTCTGGGCATCAGTTAGGGCCTCATGCATTGCCTCTAACTTAGGGATAATTATCCCTCTTAGTTCACTTAGCCTACTTATTCTATTTTTCTTCTCCTTCTCAAGCTTCTTTATTTCATTTATAGCTTCAATAGTCTGACATTCTTGATTTATTATGGAAGAGGTGAGAGGATCAAAATTTTGAGATAAACTTGATAGTTTGCTTTCTTGTTCTTCCACCTTCTTGGTAATATCTGTTGTCACGGTGGACCAAGATAGACAAAATTTGTATAGACCTCTGCCATCTTTAAGAGCATTTTCTAAGCTCTTTATCCCAATATCTAAATTTCTCCTATCATTTGTTATAAGTCCTTGTACCTTGGAGAATCTCTTACCCAAAAACTCTTTCTGGACTTTCTCTTCTGCTACTTTCTCCAAAGAATCAAAATGTGTGCTAACAGAATTGACAAGAGATTTTAGATTACCAGATGAGGAGGCTGAAAGATCCTTCTGGAAGGATGGAATGATCTTCTCCAACACACCAGATGCAATCTCTATCAGCTCACAGTCTTCCATGTGTGACTTTAGAAGCTTTTCTTTTGCTTTGGCATGAGCAAAATATGCTACCTTCATTGTCTAGACCAGAGAGAGGGAGTCAAAATTGAGTGGTCCTTGGAATAGCTCTGGTTCATCTAATTCCATCATTTCTTTTGTCAGGAAGTCTTTAACTGCTTCTACAGTGTCTCTTGCCGGAGACAGAGTTTTCTTTCCTTCTGTGGCCTTAGAACTGTCATCTGGGGTTTTCTCTGTTTGATCTTTTTCGCTTCCCTTGACCTCTTCTTCTTAACTAATTTTCTCATCTTTTCTTTCTTCTCCTTCTGTTCCAAAGTCAGTAGGGGGATCCAGAAGAGAGATGTTTACTTCTTCAAGGACTTCCTCTTTCGGAGCAAAGGAATCCAAGTTCTTAGTCTTTCTTCACATATCTCCTTTGATTCTTCTGTAGTTTTCTCAGTAGAATCTTCCTTTGATACACTTAATCCTTCGACATCCATGTTAGAAGGTTCATCACCTAAGTCCTCTATAATAGGAAGATTGAATCTTTTAAATGCACTCCAGACGATATCTTCTATTTCTTTTGCAACTTGGTCAGTCTCTCCAAGCATAAGCTGGTTCATTTTTGCTTTGCTCCGAAACTCATCCTTGCAGTCCTTGAAGATCATGTTCATTTGTTGAGGGGTAATGGAAGGATAGAGTTGGATAGCAATCTGCTCCCGGATCTCCAAATCCTTTTCTCTAGCATAGTCTTTTCTGAGTTCAAGTACTTTCTCTAAACTCTTGGGGATTAGAGAGATGATTTCAATGAATGCTTTATTGTATAAGTTTAAGTACTTAACTATAGCTTCTTCCAATATTCTTTTGTCTGTGTCACTAAACTCATTATAGAAATTTGTCAATGGTTGCAGATTTCCATCCATTGTGACTGCCTTGACAACATTATCAACAGAAGGAGTGGACCTTTCAACAAATTCTTCTACTTCTTCTTCCTTGTTTTCACCGGCAGAGGATTCCATAGAAGTTTTCTTTTTCTTCTTCATTTTCTTAACCTCCTCATCTATTTCTGTCTCTTCATCATCCTTTTGAATTGTATATGACCTTGTGGCCTTTTTCTTTGTTCTCTTCTCACCCTTTCCGGATGTCTTGGCTTCCAGTTTAGAGGCTTTTTGGCTCTAAGAGGTGGCAAGTGTAGAGCTCTTGGAGGATCTGGTCTGGGAGGGGGCTTGCACCAGATCACTTTCTCTTTCTGCTTCTTGTTTCTCTTTCTCTGCTCTTTCTAGTTTCTCTCTATTTGCATCAACTACTTCTTTAGAAATGCCAAATCCTTTGGCAACTTTCTCTACGTGTCTTCTCACTTTTCTTTTCATCTCCGGTTGTCTTAGCTCAACATGAATCTTCACACTTAACTCTTGAAAGGTTCCAAACCTTTCTAGCTGAGGGTCCTTGGGCTGACTCAGCAGGTGTTGGATATGTAACTCTAGGATTTTCTCATCAACCTCATACCCCATTGGCATAATCCAGACTATCCTTGGCTCCACTGCCTCCATTAGGCATTGATCAGTGTCTACCATAAATCACACTATATCCTTGTTATTCTCAACCAAAGATTGGGGGATTCTTTCTCTGGCCTGCATCATACTTTGAAAGTTCTTGAAGTATCCCCAGAGAGCTGTACTTTGATCCTTTGCATCACCAAGCCCATACATGTAATCTCTGATTTGTATGGCAACCGGTCTACCATTTTACCATACCCAACCACTAGATCCGAGTAGCTCATTCATAAAGTAAAAGAATAAACATAGAATCAAGCCACCGTACTTAAATGAATTCTTCTTATCCTTCTTTATTTTCTGTAAGTTCTCTAACAGTTGGTTCAGAAGAAGCTCACAAAGATCATAGTCAGCATTTTTCCTTAGCATTTCATATGCAGTATATATGGCAGTTCTGAATACTAAGTTTTCCCTGCTGGAATGATAGATTTTGTAACCAATAATCATAGAGGCAAATTTGATATCTGGATCTATGATGTCTTCTATTGTCATCACCCTTTTGTCGAATTTTGATCCGGTAGCCTCACTTATAGTTTGGTTTTTGATTGATTTGAGAGTAAGCAACCCACCAGATGAGTGCGATCTGGTTACCGCCCTAATGGCATCTTTTGTGATCTTAAATGACCTCATCAACCACATGAAGTTGTCATGCATTTTGCCTAGAACATACCTGACCCATTCATGTTCTACAAAATAGGGGAAATGGATGTAATGTCCAAAATGCTTATCCCAGATGGCCTTGTACTGAGTTTTAAGTTCAAATGATTCATCTATTAACTGCTTGTGATAGACATCCATCAGCTTGGATTCCCTAAATTCCTCAATATTCACATGAATGTATGCCCTAACATCTTCTACATGCAAAACCCCATGCAGAATGCTAGAGAAGGCACCTAAAGGATCAACTTCTAGAGATTTGTAAGGGTGTTTCTTGAACTTAGGGCATGGCCTATTAGTGATTTTGACAATATTCAGAGCAGCCATCTTTCAAAAGATTCAGAGAGAGATATTCAAGAGCAAAAATACCTTTTTACCCCTCTAGGGTTCACGATATGAGCCAGATAAGATTACTGGTTGAATCAACTTCTGCGGTTGATCTTCGAGAGGTTTTGAGGCAATTCTATTGCAGAGTTCCTTCTTTCTTCTTCTCAAATGTAAATGTGCAAATGATGAACGAGAGAACCCTTATATTTCTGCGTAAACCCTAATTCCGTATTACAATAAATGCAAAACTTAAGTCATTTCGGTTGCCTTGTTCTCCTTGTTCTGAGAGAGATCTTTCCAGATTACTGAGATGCACGTAGAGTGGTTCTTGGTGATAAGTGACAATCTATCTCCCTTTTTCCAATCATTCCATTTATCCGCAGATCAAGATATTTAAATTTTAAATCATACCGGATATGATTGTGGGAATCCTGCTTTTACCGGATGACTGTCAAGCCAGATCAATCTTGGATTCTTAACCTCTTCAAAACTTTTTGTGGATCTTCCATATCTTTACTAAAGCTTATTTAGATATTTCTCTGAGAACCCTTTAATCTGCAACTTTCCATGTGCCAATTTCAGGCACCAATTGACTGGCTGGAGGAATTTGTTTTCCTTTTTGACTCCCCTTGAGCCAGAGCTCATCTATTTAGTTTTCAGAAGGAATATTAGCACCAGATTTTGGTGCGGATCCATCCCCAACATTTTCTGTACTTCTCTTCACCCAAATCTTGTTCATCTCCTTTTGAACTTCATCCGCATTCACTTTTCTTTTTCCTTTGTCTTGACTTTGATTATTATCTGCTAGACCCTTTTTGTCCTGATTCTTACTTCTACAGACTTTGGCAATATGACCAGATCTATTGCAATTGTAGCAAAAAACATTTCGTTGCATATTTGACTGATACCCTCTTGATCTGCATTGATTAGCCATATGTCCCATTCTATTGCATGCAAAGCATCTACTATTGAATGATTTATTTATTTGCATATTTCTATAGTCATGAGATTTGTGACCATACCTTTTGCAGTTGAAACACTATCCGGAGAAGGATGAATTAGTCTAATTCATTCTTCTTCTGCACTGATTTGCTTTATGACCAAAATTATTGCAATTGTAGCAGTATCCATTGAAGGATGGATATATTTGAGCATTTGGTTGCCTTACCGGAGGTCTTCTAGGCCTGTTCCTTGGATATCCTGATCCAGAGTTCTTCTGACCAGATTCAGAGCTTTCACCCTTTTCATATCCTAAGCCATGTTTGTCATCTACCCTCTTTTGGCTTTCAAGAAGAACTTCAAGTTGAGCAGAGCTTATCTTGAATTTCTCTTTGTATTCATTTGCTGTTTGAAGATCCCTTTTAAGAGTGTCTATCTGATTCTCAAGTTGTTCTTCATTGTCTCTAGCTTCTTCAAGATCCGATTCCAGATGCCTTATTATTCTATCCATTTTATAGCAGTCTTCTGACTTCTCCTTGAGGGATTGTTTTAGATTATCTTCAATTTTTCTTTTCTCTTCAACTTCTTGGGTGAATTTCATAACTCCTGATTCCATTTCATGTCTTACCATAATGACCTCTTTTGATAGCTTCTCACATAACTTGTTTTTCTCATTTAGATCTTCATTTGTATTATTGGCTTCATTTTGACTTGCTAATTGCTGAAGTAGTTCCTTTCTCTTTTTCATAGAGATACTCAAATTTTCTTTTAGTTTATTTATGAAGTCATCAGGTTGTTTGAGTCTTTCCCTCAATCCATTGACTTCAGAGTGATATTTCTCAAGATCATCTAGGGCAGACTGAAGTTGTTCCCTCATACCATACATATCCATTGAGATTCCCAGATCTTCCTCAAGCTGTTAGGCTCTGTTTGGAGGAACTTAGATTTGATACCAATTGTTGGAAACAATGCAGATAACTGAGAGGGGGGGGGTGAATCAGTTATCTTAATTTCTTAACTTTTCTTCATTAACAATAGTGTAGCATCAAAACATATAAGCATAAATGAACATGAGAGCAGAAAAGAAATCAATACACATAACACAAGGATTTTTACATGAAAAACCCTATTAAGGGAAAAACCACGGGGTGACTAACCAAAGATTGTATTCTCTATTAAAAGAATAGAAGTACAAAATGGGACTTGCCAATTAGGGATCACTGCGTGAGCACACTGCTCAAGAGATGTTCACTGCCTACAAGAGACTCACTATCTACAAGGTATATAGAATGTAACTAGGTGTTTGAACTGATGAGAAGCATCAACATGTGCCGAGCTTCAGTTTCGATTAGGCTCAATACACTGATCTACTGCACTTCATTCTTCCTTTTCTTTAGTACTGCTGTCCTGTCACATATCGGACCTGTATTGCTGCTTCCACACTACTCTCTACTTTTCTTTGCACTTAACAATACACAAGACGCCCCTTCATACCGAAATCAATTTGGTATATATATCCGCATCAAGGATTTCAACATCTTTCTAGTCGGCATCCGGAAAACTCAAGATATTTCCAAACTCTGGTTTGTCGGCTGAATCCATGCTTACTAAGTGATGCGTATCAAAAAGATAGTTATAGAAGTCATCAATCATGTCGGCCAACCATGAATTATCCCTCAAGAAACTTGATCACCATCAATTTCTCATCCGGATTAAGGTCTGATGCTTTGCCGATGAATTCTTCCTCAGTCTACTCTGCCAAACAGGAACCCAACACTTAGGTGCTTATATCTTTTCACTCTTTCATCACCAGAAGCTCAGTCTCTAGAATGTATCATTCATGGTACTCCTCTTAACTTCTCCAAAATTGTACTTTGCTGAGATACTTCCTCTGAGCGATCCGGACCTGTCTGTTGGACCTTGTTGAATGCTCTGTTCTTGCTCACCGGACCAAAATACTCTTCAATCTGACTTCCGGTATGGACATATCATGTGCTATGGATGTGTGGAATGGACTTTATTTCCATCAATGACAACACTCATGAAGCCACACAATGTCTCTTGCCAACATTCTCCCCCTTTGGCATTGATGGCAACACTTAGTGAAAAATGAATAAGTGTCACACAACACTCTCCCTTGGCTGATGCTCTGTTCTTATGTATACTTTTCCAGAGCTTCCCCTTACTTGGATTCCACATTTTTCATTGCTCCTCACTCCCGCTTTGACATCAATGGCAAAGGGTAGAATCCGCACACCAAAATTTTCAAAAATCAACCTATACTTAGCCGCATAAGTATATATACATGTTATACTTACATATACTGAAGTATATCTGCAAAGGTGGTCTTCAACTGAACCACTTCTGTTGCCCAACTCTTCTTCATCCTATCCAAAATTGAAATGTGACCACTTAGCAAAAATTCAAAAGCTTCTGCCCTTTTTAAGTCTACCGGATCACTGGTCCGGGCAGTGGTCTGGGCTTCATGCATTGCCTCTAACTTAGGGATAATTATCCCTCTTAGTTCACTTAGCCTGCTTATTCTATTTTTCTTCTCCTTCTCAAGCTTCTTTATTTCATTTATAGCTGCAATAGTCTGACATTCTTGATTTATTATGGAAGAGGTGAGAGGATCAAAATTTTGAGATAAACTTGATAGTTTGCTCTCTTGTTCTTCCACCTTCTTGGTAATATCTGTTGTCACGGTGGACCAAGATAGATAAAATTTGTATAGATCTCCACCATCTTTAAGAGCATTTTCTAAGCTCTTTATCCCAATATCCAAATTTCTCCTATCATTTGTTATAAGTCCTTGTACCTCCAAGAATCTCTTACCCAAAAACTCTTTCCGGACTTTCTCTTCTACTGCTTTCTCCAAAGAATCAAAATGTGTGCTAATAGAATTGACAAGAGATTTCAGATTACCGGATGAGGAGGCTGAAAGATCCTTTTGGAAGGATGGCATGATTTTCTCCAACACATTGGATGCAATCTCTATCAGCTCACAGTCTTCCATGTGTGACTTCAGAATCTTTTCTTTTGCTTTGGCTTGAGCAAAAGATGCTACCTTCATTGTCTAGACTGGAGAGAGGGAGTCAAAATTGAGTGGTCCTTGGAATAGCTCCGGTTCATCTAATTCCATCATTTCTTTTGTCAGGTAGTCTTTAACTGCATCTACAGTATCTCTTGCCGGAGATAGAGTTTTCTTTCCTTTTGTGGCCTCAGAACTGTCATCTGGGGTTTTCTCTGTTTGATCTTTTTCTCTTGCCTTGACCTCTTCTTCTTGACTAATTTTCTCATCTTTTCTTTCTTCTCCTTCTGTTCCGGAGTCAGCAGGGAGATCCAGAAGAGATGTTTACTTCTTCAGGGATGTTCTCTTCTGGAACAGAGGAATCCAAGTTCTTAGTCTTTTCTTCACCTATCTCCTTTGATTCTTCTGCAGTTTTCTCAGTAGAATCTTCCTTTGATACACTTAATCCTTCGACATCCATGTCAGAAGGTTCATCACCTAAGTCCTCTATAACAGGAAGATTGAATCTTTTAAATGCACTTCAGAGGATATCTTTTGTTTCTTTTGCCACTTGGTCAGTCTCTCCAAGCACAAGCTGGTTCATTCTTGCTTCGCTCCGGAACTCATCTTTGCAGTCCTTGAAGATCATGTTCATTTGTTGAGGGGTAATGGAAGGATAGAGTTGGATAGCAATCTGCTCCCGGATCTCCAAATCCTTTTCTCTAGCATTGTCTTTTCTGAGTTCAAGTACTTTCTCTAAACTCTTGGGGATTAGAGAGATGATTTCAATGAATGCTTTATTGTATAAGTTTAAGTACTTAACTGTAGCTTCTTCCAATATCCTTTTGTTTGTGTCACTATACTCATCATAGAAATCTGTCAATGGTTGCACATTTCCATCCACTGTGACTGCTTTGACAACATTATCAACAGAAGGAGTGGACCTTTGAATGAATTCTTCTGCTTCTTCTTCCTTGTTTTCACCGGCAGAGGTTTCCATAGAAGTTTTCTTTTTCTTCTTCATTTTCTTAACCTCCTCATTTGTTTCTGTCTCTTCATCATCTTTTTGGCTTGTATATGACCTTGTGGCCTTTTTCTTTGTTCTCTTCTCACCCTTTTCGGATGTCTTGGCTTCCGGTTTAGAGGCTTTTTGGCTCTAAGAGGTGGCAGGTGCAAAGTTCTTGGAGGATCTGTTCTGGGAGGGGGCTTGCACCGGATCACTTTCTCTTTCTACTTCTTGTTTCTCTTTCTTTACTCTTTCTAGTTTCTCTCTATTTGCATCGACTGCTTCTTTAGAAATGCCAAATCTTTTGGCAACTTCCTCTACTTGTCTTCTCACTTTTCTTTTCATCTCTGGTTGTCTTAGCTCAACATGAATCTTCACACTTAACTCTTGAAAGGTTCCAAACCTTTCTGCTCAGGGTCCTTGGGTTGACTCAGCAGGTGTTGGATATGCAGCTCTAGGATTTTCTCATCAACCTCATACCCCATTGGCATAATCCAGACTATCCTTGGCTCCATTGCCTCCATTAGGCATTGATTAGTGTCTACCATAAAGCACAATGTATCCTTGTATTTCTCAACCAAAGATTGGGGGATTCTTTCTTTGGCCTGCGTCATACTTTGAATGTTCTTGAAGTATCCCCAGAGAACTGTTCTTTGAGCCTTTGCATCACCAAGCCCATACATGTAATCTCTGATTTGTATGGCAACTGGTCTGTCATTTTGCCATACCCAACCACTGGATTTGGGTAGCTCATTCATAAAGTAAAAGAATAAACATAGAATCAAGCCACCGTACTTAAATGAATTCTTCTTATCCTTCTTTATTTTCTGTAAGTTCTCTAACAGTTGGTTCAGAAGAAGCTCACAAAGATCATAGTCAGCAGTTTTCCTTAGGATTTCATATGCAGTATATATGGCAGTTTTGGATACTGAGTTTTCCCTACTCGAATGATAGATTTTGTAACTAATAATCATAGAGGTAATTTTGATATCTAGATCTATGATGTCTTCTATTGTCATTGCCCTTTTGTGAAATTTTGATCCGGTAGCCTCACTTACAGTTTGGTTTTTGACTGATTTGAGAGCAGGAAACCCACCGGATGAGTGCAATCCGGTTACTGCCCTAATGGCATCTTTTGTGATCTTAAACGGCCTCATCAACCGCATGAAGTTGTCATGCATTCTGCTCAGAACATACCGGACCCATTCATCTTCTGTAAAATAGGGGAAATGGATGCAATGTCCAAAATGCTTATCCTGGATGGCGTTGTACTGAGGTTTAAGTTCGAATGATTCATCTATTAACTGCTTGTGATAGACATCCATTAGATTGGATTCCCCAAATTCCTCAATATTTGCATGAATGTATGCCCTAACATCTTCTACATGCAAAACCCCATGCGGAATGCTAGAGAAGGCGCATAAAGGATCAACTTCTAGAGATTTGGAAGGGTGTTTCTTGAACGTAGGGCACGACCTATTAGTGATTTTGAAAACATTTGGAGTAGCCATCTTTCAAAAGATTTAGAGAGAGATATTCAAGAGCAAAAATACCTTTTTACACCTCTAGGGTTCACAATATGAGCCGGATAAGATTGTTGGTCGAATCGACTTCTACGGTTGATCTTTGAGAGGTTTTGAGGCAATTTTGTTGTAGAGCTCCTTCTTTCTTCTTCTTGAATGCAAATGTATAAATGATGAACAAGAGAACCCTTATATTTCTGTGCAAACCCTAATTCCATATTGCAATAAATGCACAACTTAAGTCATTCCAGCTGCCTTGTTCTCCTTGTTCTGAGAGAGATCTTTTCGGATTACTGAGATGCACTTAGAGTGGTTCTTGGTGATAAGTGACAATCTATCTCCCTTTTTCCAATCATTCCATTTATCCACAGATCAAGATATTTGAATTTTAAATCATACCGGATCTGATTGTGGGAATCCTGCTTTTACCGGATGACTGTCAAGTCGGATCAATCTTGGATGCTTAACCTCTTCAAAACTTCTTACGGATCTTCCATATATTTACTAAAGATTATTTAGATATTTCTCTGAGAACCCTTTAATCCACAACTTTCCATGTGCCAATTTTAGGTACCAATTGACTTGCCAGGGGAATTTGTTTTCCTTTTAGACTCCCCCTGAGCTAGAGCTCATCTATTTAGTTTTCGGAAGGAATATCAGCACCAGATTCTGGTGCGGATCCATCCCCAACATTTTCTGTACTTCTCTTCAACCAAATCTTGTTCATCTCCTTTTGAACTTCATCCGAATTCACTTTTCTTTTTCCTTTGTCTTGACTTTGATTATTATTCGTCGGACCCTTTTTGTCCTGATTCTTACTTCTGCAGACTTTGGCAATGTGACCGGATCTATTGCAATTGTAGCAAACAACATTTCTTTGCATTTTTGAATGATACCCTCTTGATCTGCATTGATTAGCCATATGTCCCATTCTATTGCATGCAAAGCATCTACCATTGAATGATTTGTTTTTCATATTTCTACATTCATGAGATTTGTGACCATACCTTTTGCAGTTGAAACACTATCCAGAGAAGGATGAATTAGTCTGATTCATTCTTCCTCTGCACTGATTTGCTTTATGACCAAAATTATTGCAATTGTAGTAGTATCCATTGAAGGATGGATATCTTTGAGCATTTGGTTGCCTTACTGGAGGTCTTCTAGGTCTGTTCCTTAGATATCCTGATCCAGAGTTCTTCTGACCAGATCCAAAGCTTTCACCATTTTCATATCCCAAGCCATGTTTGTCATCTACTCTCTTTTAGCTTTCAAGAAGAACTTCAAGTTGAGAAGAGCTTATCTTGAATTTCTCTTTGTATTCATTTGCTATTTGAAGATCCCTTTTAAGAGTGTCTATCTGATTCTCAAGTTGTTCTTCATTGTCTCTAGCTTCTTCAAGATCCGATTCCAGATGCCTGATTATTCTATCCATTTTATGGCAGTCTTCTGACTTCTCCTTGAGGGATTGTTTTAGATTATCTTCAATTTTTCTTTTCTCTTCAATTTCTTGGGTGAATTTCATAATTCCTTATTCCATTTCATGTCTTACCATAATGACCTCTTTTGATAGCTTCTCACATAACTTGTTTTTCTCATTCAGATCTTCATTTGTATTATTGGATTCACTTTGACTTGCTAATTGCTGAAGTAGTTCCTTTCTCTTTTTCATAGAGATACTCAAATTTTCTTTCAGTTCATTTATGAAATCATCGGCTTGTTTGAGTCTTTCCCTCAATTCGTTGACTTCAGAGTGATATTGCTCAAGATTATCTAGGGTAGATTGAAGTTGTTCCCTCATACCATACATATCTGTTGAGATTCCCAGATCTTCCTCAAACTGTTAGGCTCTATTTGGAGGAACTTAGCTCTGATACCAATTGTTGGAAACAATGCAGATAACTGAGAGGGGCGGTGAATCAGTTATCTTAATTTCTTAACTTTTCTTCTTTAACAATAGTGCAGCATCAAAACATATAAGCATAAATGAACATGAGAGCAGAAAAGAAATCAATACACATAACACAAGGATTTTTACGTGGAAAACCCTGTTAAGGGAAAAACCACGGGGTGACTAACCCAAGATTATATTCTCTGTTAAAAGAATAGAAGTACAAAATGGCACTTGCCAATTAGGGCTCACTGCCCAAGCACACTGCTCATAAGAGGCTCACTGCCTATAAGAGACTCACTGTCTACGAGGTATATAGAATGTAACTAGGTATTTTAACTAATGAGAAGCATCCACATGTGCTAAGGTTCAGTTTTGGTTAGGCTCAATACACTGATCTACTGCACTTCATTCTTCCTTTTCTTTAGTACTGTTGTCCTGTCACATACCAGACTTGTATTGCTGCTTCCACACTACTCTCTACTTTTCTTTGCACTTAACAATACACAAGACCCCCCTTCATACCGAAATAAATCTAGTATATATATCCGCATCAAGGATTTCAACATCTTTCTAGTCGGCATCTGGAAAACTCAAGATATTTCCAAACTCTGGTTTGTCGGCTGAATCCATGCTTACTAAGTGATGCGTATCAAAAAGATAGTTATAGAAGTCATCAATCATGTCGGCCAACCATGAATGATCCCTCAAGAAACTTGATTACCATTAATTTCTCATCCGGATTAAGGTCTGATGCTCTGCCGATTAATTCTTCCTTAGTCTACTCTGACAAACAGGAACCCAACACTTAGGTGCTTATATCTTTTCACTCTTTCATCACTGGAGGCTCAGTCTCTAGAATGTATCATTCATGGTACTCCTCTTGACTTCCCCAAAACTATACTTTACTGAGATACTTCCTCTGAGAGATCCGGACCTGATTGTCAGACCTTACTGAATGCTCTGTTCTTGTTCACTAGACCAAAATACTCTTCAATCTGACTTCCGGTATGGACATATCGTGTGTTGTGGATGTGTGGAATGGACTTTGTTGCCATCAATGACAACACTCATGAAGCCACACAGTGTGTCTTTCCAACATTCTCACCCTTTCCGGATGTCTTGGCTTCCGGTTTAGAGGCTTTTTGGCTTTCAAAGCTGGCAGGTGCAGAGCTCTTGGAGGATCTGGTCTGGGAGGGGGCTTGCACCGGATCACTTTCTCTTTCGGCTTGTTTTTTCTCTTTCTCTACTCTTTCTAGTTTCTCTCTATTTGCATCAACTACTTCTTTAGAAATGCCAAATCTTTTGGCAACTTCCTCTACTTGTCTTCTCACTTTTCTTTTCATCTCCGGTTGTCTTAGCTCAACATGAATCTTCACACTTAACTCTTGAAAGGTTCCAAACATTTCTGGCTCAGGGTCCTTGGGCCAACTCAACAGGTGTTGGATATGCAGCTCTAGGATTTTCTCATCAACATCATACCCCATTGGCATAATCCAGACTATCCTTGGCTCAACTGCCTCCATTAGGCATTGATCAGTGTCTACCATAAAGCACATTGTATCCTTGTATTTCTCAACCAAGGATTGGGGGATTCTTTCTCTGGCCTGCATCATACTTTGAAAGTTCTTGAAGTATCCCTAGAGAGCTATACTTTGAGCCTTTGCATCACCAAGCCCATACATGTAATCTCTGATTTGTATGGCAACCGGTCTATCATTTTGCCATACCCAACCACTAGATCCGGGTAGCTCATTCATAAAGTAAAAGAATAAACATAGAATCATGCCACCGTACTTAAATGAATTCTTCTTATCCTTCTTTATTTTCTGTAATTTCTCTAACAGTTGGTTCAGAAGAAGCTCACAAAGATCATAGTCAGCATTTTTCCTTAGCATTTCATATGCAGTATATATGGCAGTTTTGGATACTGAGTTTTCCTTGCTGGAATGATAGATTTTGTAACCAATTATCGTAGAGGCAAATTTGATATCTGGATCTATGATGTCTTCTATTGTCATTGCCCTCTTGTCAAATTTTGATTCAGTAGCCTCACTTACAGTTTGGTTTTTGACCGATTTGAGAGCAGGCAACGCACCGGATGAGTGCAATCCGATTACCGCCCTAATGGCATCGTTTGTGATCTGAAATGGCCTCATCAACCACATGAAGTTGTCATGCATTTTGCTCAGAACATACCGGACCCATTCATCTTCTGTAAAATAGGGGAAATGGATGTAATGTCCAAAATGCTTATCCCGGATGACCTTGTACTGAGGTTTGAGTTCAAATGATTCATCTATTAACTACTTGTGATAGACATCCATCAGCTTGGATTCCCCAAATTCCTCAATATTCACATGAATGTATGCCCTAACATCTTCTACATGCAAAACCCCATGTAGAATGCCAGAGAAGGCGCCTAAAGGATCAACTTCTAGAGATTTGTAAGGGTGTTTCTTGAACTTAGGGAGCGGCCTATCAGTGATTTTGACAACATTCAGAGTAGCCATCTTTCAAAAGATTTAGAGAGAGATATTCAAGAGTGAAAATACCTTTTTACGCCTCTAGGGTTCACGATATGAGCTGGATAAGATTGTTGGTTGAATCGACTTTTGCGGTTGATCTTCAAGAGGTTTTGAGACAATTTTGTTGCAGAGCTTCTTCTTTCTTCTTCTCGAATGCAAATGTGCAAATGATGAATGAGAGAACCCTTATATTTCTATGCAAACCCTAATTCCATATTACAATAAATGCACAACTTAAGTCATTTCGGTTGCTTTGTTCTCCTTGTTCTGAGAGAGATCTTTCTAGATTACTGAGATGCACTTAGAGTGGTTCTTGGTGATAAGTGACAATCTCTCCCTTTTTCCAATCATTCCATTTATCCGTAGATCAAGATATTTGAATTTTAAATCATACCGGATCTGATTGTGGGAATCCTACTTTTTACCGGATGACTGTCAAGCCAGATCAATCTTGGATGCTTAACCTCTTCAAAACTTCTTACGGATCTTCCATATCTTTACCAAGGCTTATTTAGATATTTCTCTGATAACCCTTTAATCCGCAACTTTCCATGTGCCAATTTTAGGCACCAATTGATTAGCTGGGGGAATTTGTTTTCCTTTTTGACTCCCCCTGAGCCAGAGCTCATCTATTTAGTTTCTGGAAGGAATATCAACACCAGATTCTGGTGCGAATCCATCCCCAACATTTTTTGTACTTCTCTTCACCCAAATCTTGTTCATCTCCTTTTGAACTTCGTCCGCATTCACTTTTCTTTTTTCCTTTGTCTTGACTTTGATTATTATCCGCCGGACCCTTTTTGTCCTGATTATTACTTCTGCAGACTTTGGCAATATGACAAGATCTATTGCAATTGTAACAAACAACATTTCTTTGCATATTTGACTGACACCCTCTTGATCTGCATTGATTAGCCATATGTCCCATTCTATTGCATGCAAAGCATCTACCATTGAATGATTTGTTTATTTGCATATTTCTACATTCATGAGATTTGTGACCATACCTTTTGCAGTTGAAACACTGTCCGGAGAAGGATGAATTAGTTTGATTCATTCTTCTTCTGCATTGATTTGCTTTATGACCGAAATTATTGCGATTGTAGCAGTATCCATTGAAGGATGGATATCTTTGAGCATTTGGTTGCCTTACTAGAGGTCTTCTAGGCCTGTTCCTTGGATATCCTAATCCAGAGTTCTTCTGACCAGATTCAGAGCTTTCACCCTTTTCATATCCCAAGCCATGTTTGTCATCTACCCTCTTTTGGCTTTCAAGAAGAACTTCAAGTTGAACAGAGCTTATCTTGAATTTCTCTTTGTATTCATTTGATTTTTGAAGATCCCTTTTAAGAGTGTCTATCTGATTCTCAAGTTGTTCTTCATTGTCTTTAGCTTCTTCAAGATCAGATTCCAAATGCCTGATTATTCTATCCATTTCATGGCAGTCTTCTGACTTCTCCTTGAGGGATTGTTTTAGATTATCTTCAATTTTTCTTTTCTCTTCAATTTCTTGGGTGAATTAAATAACCCCTGATTCCATTTCATGTCTTACCATAATGAACTCTTTTGATAGCTTCTCACATAACTTGTTTTTCTCATTCAAATCTTCATTTGTATTATTGGCTTCACTGTGACTTGCTAATTGCTGAAGTAGTTCCTTTCTATTTTTCATAAAGATACTCAATTTTTCTTTTAGTTCATTTATGAAGTCATCAGCTTGTTTGAGTCTTTCCCTCAATTCATTGACTTCAGAGTGAGATTTCTCAAGATCATCTAGGGCAGACTGAACTTGTTCCCTCATACCATACATATCCATTGAGATTCCTAGATCTTCCTCAAGCTGTTAGGCTCTGCTTGGAGGAACTTAGCTCTGATACCAATTGTTGGAAACAATGCAGATAACTGAGAGGGGGGGTGAATCAATTATCTTATTTCTTAACTTTTTCTTCTTTAACAATAGTGCAACATCAAAACATATAAGCATAAATGAACATGAGAGCAGAAAAATCAATACACATAACACAAGGATTTTTACGTGGAAAACCCTATTAAGGGAAAAACCACGGGGTGACTAACCCAAGATTGTATTCTCTGTTAAAAGAATAAAAGTACAAAATGGCACTTGCCAATTAGGGCTCACTGCCCGAGCACACTGCTCACTAGAGGCTCATTGCCTAGAAGAGACTCATTGTCTATGAGGTATATAGAATGTAACCAGGTATTTTAACTAATGAGAAGCATCCACATGTGCTAAGGTTCAGTTCCGGTTAGGCTCAATACACTAATCTATTGCACTTCATTCTTCCTTTTCTTTAGTACTGTTGTCCTATCACATACTAGACCTGTATTGCTGCTTCCACACTACTCTCTACTTGTCTTCGCACTTCACAACACAACACACACCTTCATACTAAAATCAATCTGGTATATATATCGACATCAAGGATTTCAACATCTTTCTAGTCGGCATCCGAAAAAGTCAAGATATTTCCAAACTCTGGTCTGTCGGCTGAATCCATGCTTACTAAGTGATGCGTGTCAAAAAGATAGTTATAGAAGTCATCAATCATGTCGGACAACCATGAATGTTCCCTCAAGAAACTTGATCATCATCAATTTCTCATTTGGATTAAGGTCTGATGCTCTGTCGGTCAGTTCTTCCTCAGTCTACTCTACCAAACAGGAACCTAACACTTAGGTGCTTATATATTTTCACTCTTTCATCACCGGAGGCTTAATCTCTGCAATGTATCATTCATGGTACTCCTCTTGACTTCCCCAAATCTACACTTTGCTGAGATACTTCCTTTGAGAGATCTGGACTTGATTGTCGGACCTTGCTGTATGCTCTGTTCTTGCTCATCAGACCAAAATATTCTTCAATCTGACTTCCGGTATGGACATATCATGTGCTACGGATGTGTGGAATGAACTTTGTTTCCATCAATGACAACACTCATGAAGCCACAGAATGTCTCCAACATATCTCTTGTGTTTATTATCATCATTATCATTCATTATTCATCATATTATTGTAGATCTAGCCTTTGCCCTCCTAGGGAACACACTTTTGGATATAATCATTGTTGTAGTGGAGGTGGGAACACCAACATAGGGTTTGACTAAGGAAAACTCTTAAACACAACACAACCTTTTCCTCTTTTCATGTGTGCAAGTCAGAGGAACATGTTTCAAGAGCTTATTTATGGGAAGAAGGTAGAGTAGATAGGTACAAGTCTAGTGATATCAAAGTTTCTATGAAACCCTAGAAAATACCTAGGGCACCCAAGCGCCCTAGTCTTGGGCATTTTTGCTACAAAATCGAAGTTCTAAATCCTTCTCTGACCTCTATTGTACTTTCTGGTTACTGAGATTCATTTCTGACAGTTGGTTTAGTCTATTCTTCATAATTTTAGGGTTTGATCATAGTACTAGTTTGCTTGCTTGACTGTGGTTGAACTTGGTTAATCCATCTATATAATACAAAAGGGTAGAACCCCTGTAGTTTGGCTCTCCTTGGGTAGAAGCCAAGTTCGGTTTGTGCCCCAATGTTTGTAGAAGAGGGTTTTGACCTAGTTTAACTCCTTAGGCTAGATCACTCTTTTCTACACTACACCTAGTAAATCCAAGGTAAAATGTTGGAACTGTGATAAGAAAGGCCACATCAAGAAGGACTACTAAGATAAGAAGAAAGAAAAGAATGAGTTATATGATTGTTTAGATTCTGAGCTTGTCAAGATTAATCAAAATTATTTTTATAGCCCTTTACATGCATGCATGTGAGGATGCATTGATGATTGAATTTGATGCCTCTTTCCACATGACCCCCCATAGGGAGTGATTTTTTGACTATGAGAAGTTTTATGGTGAACATGTCTACCTTGGTGACAACTCTTTTCTGAGTATTTTTGGGTGTGTCCAAGTCAAGATAAAACTCTCCAATAGGAGGATCAAATGTATTTCAGGAGGTGTGCATATCCTAGGTTTAGGATGAAACCTGTTATATGTTAGCAAGATGAATGATTGAAGTGTGTATGTAGTATTTAGTAGTTGTGGGTGTAAGATTATTCATGGAGCTATGGTGTTGGAAAAGGGAGTTTGGGTTGGAACTCTTTTCATCCTTAATGTTAGCACCTGCATTAAGTGCAATAATTTAGTAGTACCTACAATAAAGGGACTTATAACTTCTACACCTATAGAATCAATACTCACAACAAAGAGACCTGCAACATCAATACTTGCAACAAAGACACATGCAATAAGAGGACTTGTAGCACTTGGAAATACAATATGGGTTCCTAAACATGTTCTCACTTCAAAGAGAAAGATACCAACTAAGAAGACTATATTGTGGCATTAACACGTGTGTGAGAAGGCTCTTAGAACCTTGAAAAATAAAAACCATGGTGGTCACTTGCAACATCATGGTGGTCGCTTGCAACAAAGATGGTGAGAACTTGTAGAACTTGGGTATCTAGGGTTTTTTTTACTTGGATTAGGTAGGACATGTGGACAAAAAAATATCTACTTGTTGTTATGTGTTTATCGTATTTGGTAGCTCAATTAGTTAGATGAGCAAGTGACAAGCTATGGTCATTTTATCCACTACAAAGGTAGAGTACATGGTAGTTATTCATGATTTTAAGGAGAAATTCTAACTTTAGAGATTATGTTTAGATGTTGGGATAAGTTAGGAAGCAATTTAAATTTGAGGTGATAGTCAAAATGCCATTAGCTTGGCAAAAAACCTAACTTTTCACACATAAAAATAGCATATACATGTTTAGTACATCACTTTGTTTCTGACATGGTGGAGGATGAAAGGGTGATAATTGAAAATTTTGACACTATGAGCAATGTTGCAAATGTGTTGATGAAGGCTATGAGCATAGATAATTTCAAGTGGTGCAATGAGTCTATGGGCCTCATGGCCCCTACTACTTATACTTCAATGTTGGAGTTCCTCGTTGCTCTTTTGCAAGGTACTCAACAAGTGGGAGAATGTTGGGAAATGTATCTCAATTTTACATCCCAATGTTCCATATTTAATAATTAGTTGTATTATTTATTATTTTGTTCTCATATAGGAAAGAGGGCATCCTAATTTGAGGTGGCATTCTTAGCCATGTGTCAATATTTGTAATGTGTAAGAGATTGTAAGAGCATCTAATGTCATCGTGAAGTGTAAGAGAATATTATGACATTGTAATATGGGAGTTACTTTACTTATGATAGATTATGACAATGTAAAAGGATCTTCTAATATTAGCATGTTGACTCATCAAGGGAGTAAGGCATTGGAATTACTCATGGGAATTTGGACACCATTTTTGGGGGTGGTATTCTCCCATGGTTTATAGTTTATCATTTGTGGTTTCTTGATTTATATCTTCTAGATATTGATGTCTTAGATAGATATGTAGTATGATATAATTTTAAATGGTGTTATGTTGTCAAAATTTCTCCAGACTTTTATTGGGTGTCCTCCTATGAAGGCATGCACTTGTTGTATTATAACCAGATTGAACTATGAATACATTAGTTCAAGATTTGGAGGATGGATTTTTTCCTAAAATAATTTCCCAGGATAAACTCTATATCATCACGGTATAATTGTTGTGTGTATATTTTCTTTGGAAACTACTAAATCATATTTTGCATGCATTTCTCTCCTCATTGATTAATGTAGGAAGTGTTTTTACTATCATCTTCCTTTTAGAAACATGTCAAAATAGGGTGATCTAATGCACATCTAAATGTATTTTGTTTGATCTCCATTATACACACACATTAAAGAATGATATCCTTTTTTAATCTTTTTCTTGTGATAGATTCAACAACTTTAGAATAAGGATCAAGGACAACAAGAAAACATGCAATGGACCTAGGATGATGTATGCTAATGCAATACTCTAATAATGCTAATACAATTCTATCTATTCCCTTTGCAAATCAAATTCTAGATGTATGCCATAAATGAGAAAGTACACCAAATTGGGGGATAAAAAAGTAGCCAAATAAGCAATTTTGAAGTAAACATGCACATGCTATGTAAAATTTCACATAATACACATGTGTTATGGACTGGTAATTAACAAGCCATAATGTGCACATGTTATGGCTTGGTAATTACTAAGTCATAACACATGTGCTATATAATGTGTGTGCATTATATAATGTTTCAAGAAAAAAAGAGTCATTTCTATCATTGCAGATGAGAGTCTTTTACAAAAGAAAACTCAGTCATTTTTATCAGAAACAATATTTGCAAGCCCCCTCCTAAGATATTTCACAATGCCATGTCATAGAAGAGGTAAGTACTTTGGATTTTCAAGTTTTTTTATCAAATTTTGTTTGCATTTTCATAAATTTTGATTTTTAGAATACATTTCTTATTTTTATACCAGCTTTTGTAAACCCTAACCCTAACCCTAATGTAGAAGAGTAATTCCCTAAAGAGAACCCCCATCACCCGAATCTCCTCCAACTCTTCCCACAAACCCCCCACAAAGCCAAGAGGATCTATTAGGGAAACTAGATCAAAACAAAACTTGAATTGCATAATTAGTTTTAACATTGAGGGTATCAATGTCAAACCCCCACCATGCATCACTTACATCTACATTAGAAGTAATGATGAAGCAAGTTGACTCAATGGTGAGTCAAATTCATTAGTGAAAAAGTCATAGAGAGTTATGTCACCAATTTTATGTGACAAAATTATCCTACAATGAAGTGAAAAGAAAATAGATAACAAAAGGCCAAATTTATGATATTTTTATAGATCTAAAGGTTAATGCACCCATTGCAATGACTTCAAAGGGATTTCCTATCCATTGGCACAATCATAATGGCATAAAAAATAATTTTTGTGATAGGTGGTGGATGGTCTTCAATGACCTCCTTGTAACAACCATGAGCTTCGCTTATTTTTATTGATAAAACTTTACTATGAGTGTGTCCTTCATGAAATTACTAATTATTTGATATGAGGGAGTTTTAGAGTAGAGGTGGAGGCTCTACCTAGGATAGAGTGGGAAGAATTTGAGAAATAAAGTGTCAATAAAGACCACTAGCCTAAAAACCTATTAATCATGTGACAATTCCATTAGTCATCAAAGAGATTATGGAGGTGTAAACCCTCCATGTGATTCCTATCCTTAGAAATACCCTTGTACAACATGGCATTAGATGTCTTAGTCTCATTGTTCAACATATGGTCATGCAATAAAACCATCCAATTCTAGTATTGTTGCCTCCCACTTATGCTATAGTTCCTATCACAACTACTTTGGAGGAGACCATGATCTATAGGGTGTAGAGGGTGTCACCTCCCATGAGTGCAGTCATTGTCATTCTACATGTATTGGAAGCTTAGAGAGCTATCCACTAATACGACATGGTGAATCTAATAATATGGTGATCACCAATGAGCCAGTGCATAATTTATTTGGTGATGACATAGAGGTATTTTTATACAAATTTATAACATATATATTTTACATTTTGTACTTAAGATTTTAACATGTAAATCAATTTTTAATTCTAGAATTGAAGTAAAAATGCACAATTATTATATATTTCAAGGTCTAATCTCAGAGGGTGGTATGGCATCGAGCATTCCACCATATCCGTCTTAAAGGTAAGTTTTTAATATCATAATAAATTAGTAGTCAGTTTATATTTAGAATATTGTTGAATTTTTTACAATGCAATTTTTTGTTGAATGGATGGGTATTACACTATCATTCAACATCTATGTTTGTAGTGTTAGTTGCAACAATAAATTTACTAAGATACATTGTAACACATTTTAAATTTTTAAATATAGAATTTAATGTTATTGGTTGTGTACTTAAGTTTCTTAGTTGAATATATTATTGTTTGTTTAGTTGATGAGTTCCACTATCATGCCTCCTAGTTTATGAGATAAATTGGATGTTGGTGTTACTACTAAAATTTCATCCTTAATGTCTCTGACATAGGTATGAGTAGGCAATGTATACATTTAATTATGATTATCTTATCTCAATTGACATTATTAGATATTTTCAAATAACTGATATATTGTTTTTGTTTTTCTATAAATCGATGTAATCACTCTAGTCTAAGGATAGGCCTCTCTTGATGATGTTGGATGTTAGGAGAAAGAATAATTAAAATAGCAATATGTTATGTGTGTTTATTATTTTTACATCAATTTAAAATAATATTTTTTTAGTTATAGAAGGTGGCATAGTATCTAATTTTATAATTTATATATACAAGTTGAGTTGCAATCTAGCCTAGAGCACAATAAATTAGAATGCCACAAGGCAATAATTGATTCAATGGTTCAAGATTCACTTTCTAGTTAGGAAAAGAGAGGCTAAATGTTTTAATATTAGACTCTGCCACATATATTAAGACATTTTGTATACCTATATGGCACATTGATAATAATTTGTATGGCTATATATTGAAAACATTTTGTAGTTTGAGAGACATTGTAGGCCTCATGGAACTATATAATATTTTGATGACATTATTTACACCTTAATGGATTTATCGAGATCAATATATATAAATATTTTGTATGTATTTGTGGCTTAAATGTTTTAAATGGTTTTAACAGTTTGAATAATAAGGCTTAATATTACTATTGTTGAGGGTGATCATAAATGGTTTAAATATTTATATAATATTTATGTACATTGACAATGAGAGCAATGAAATTTTGTTAATTTTTCTATCAATTCTTATATGAAATATTAGTTTAGCTCAAATTCTATGTATTAAGGTTATATAATGTATATGATGAATGCCTTGTCTCTCTCTCTCTCTCACTCTATCTATATCTCCCTCCCTCATTTATTCATGTGAGACCTTATAAGATATGTGTTTTGAGAATTGCACGCGTCTATGTCAAGTTCTAGGAGTGATGAGAAATATATATATATATATATATATATATATATATATATATATATATATATATATATATATATATATATATATATATATATATATATATATATATATATAAGGGGTTATAATGTATTTAAATAATGAGTTTTCATCTTATAGTAAATTAAAGTCTTTATGTTTGGTGATCTAACAACTTTTATAATGCATATATTGTGAGTTTACAACTTGAATAATGCTTGTATGGCGAGTTCATAGCTTGTATTATTCTTGTATTCACATGGATAGTGATAAGGGAGTGTATGTGAGGCTATAAATTCTCTATGACAATGTGTTATAAATCTTAGAAGGTTGTAAATGTATAACACAATGAAATCTCAATGTATTCAAAGCTATCAAAATGTAATATTTAAATTTTTATATAATGTTTATGTAAATTTAATATATATATATATATATATATATTTTGTTAATTTCTCTATTGACTCTTATATGAAATATTAGTTTAGTACTAATGCTATGTGTTTAGGTTCTATAATGTATATGGTGAAAGCGCTATCTCCCCCCCTCTCCCTCTCCCTCTCTACTTATCGTTTGTTGAATTTGTTGTCATTGATGTCAAAGGTACAATGAAGTCATTGATGTCAAAGGAGTCAGTCATTAGTATTGGATGTCAGAGTGATCAAAGGAGTCATCAGTATTGGACTGTTAAAGATGATCAAGTGGAAAGTGGTCGTATCATACTTGTACATGTTCTTCATGATTCTACATGTTCTACCAAATATGTGGTATCAGTATTCTACCAGAAGACATGCATTTAGTGATTTGATTGTTTGGCCTAGAGGTTAGGGGGTATGCATCATTATCCATATAATGAGGCTTACACTAGAAGACATGCATGAAATGATCCACTAGTTTGCCAAAGGGGAAGTTTGTTGCCATTAATGTCATTCACAAGCTCACTGATATTATATCATTGTAATGATAGCAAATGGTTTGTTGGTTACTCCTTTGTATGGTTTTTACAAGTTTGGGTTTGATACTATTGCTTGTAGTCCTAAAACCCTAAGGACTAATGTTTCTCCAAGAGGAAGGGTCTGTTTGGTTTCAAGATCATAAAAGATCAACTAACATATGCTCTGCACAAGAAGTTGTTGGGGAAGATTAAGGTTTGACAATGGTTTGAAGATCTAAATATTTAAATCTTTAAAACCCTAAGGGTTTGTAAGTCCTAAAAACCTAAATCCTACCTAAAACCCTAAAAGAACCTAAGAGTTATGTATATGGTTCCTTTTTGTTATAATTTGAAGGTGACTTATAGTCACCGGTCACCGTCACTTAAGTGATACTGTAAAGGGGCTTTACAATGTTTAATGAACGACCCCTTGGCCAGCCGGGACTGGATGCTCTTGTTGGCACTTTACATTCAAGCACTAAAAACCAAATATGAGGTCCCTATTTAATCTGTCGATGGTACGAAGATGGTGATCAATGGAGTAGGTTTAAACTACATTCAAACTGCAATGGTCTTCCTCCATGTATGAACATTGATTGCCATTCAACTGAATGAACTATGCATGAGCATTTTAGACAGTTGTTTTAACTATTTTTCATTTGTGATTTTTGGGATGACAAAAACCCTAAATGTAATTTTGTGTCTGGGGTTTTTTGAGTAGTTTTTCAATGGGAAATGAAAAAAGAGAGAATGTGATACATTGGACTGGTGATTTTACAAAAAGGAACACTATTTTAGTTAATGAACTGTGCAGATACTGATAGGCTGTCGTAAGGTCCTAACACTTTTGATGAAAATTATCAGTTTATCGACCGGGTAGTATCCAAGGCTATCTGCAATAGGGAGTTTGGATATTTCATTGCGAAATAGTTTTCTAGATCTATTAAAAAGTTGAAACAGTACATGAAATGAAACAATAATTTTATCCTTCTACAGAAATATTTTAAATTCTATACTAAGAAGCATGAAAGCTCTAGACTAGAAAGCATATAAATTCTATACTTAGAAAGCAGATAAATTCTACACTAGAAAGCAGATAAATTCTATACTAACAATTCACAAATGTAATTTGCTAAGCTGCATGCACTCCAAATTCTAACCATTAGAAAATAGTAATTCTAACTAAGGCAGATGCACTGGAAAACTTCTAGTGAACACAAAAAGTTTCAAACAACATCACACAAAAGTTTAACTTTTAGACAACACACCCTGCAGGTTAACGACGGAAGCTAAACATAAACTATCTTCAACTAAATAAAAACACCCATAGAAATGAAAATACTTATCTATCCTATAGTCCCTCGAGTGGCCAGCTCATGGGAGAAGTTTGTCTTAATCCAGATCACATTCAATCACTTCAACAACACATGAAAACTCCATTCAAATGTTCATGTATTTTTTTAAAGAAACTAAAACTCAGAATATCATTTCCATTCATAAAAATTGCAAGTACATAGATCTGATAATTTTGAAAACTAAAGGATTGATTTTCATTCATCCATAGTGTGTATTTATATCCATATTTCAAGCAACAAAAAAAATTAAACTGCTTAAAAAACTCCTAAACTTACGATGGCGGGAAAATGCCAATTGAAGAAGTCTTATAACTGAAAAACAAGATCTTAACTACTGTTGTCTTTTAAACATAAAAAGGACTCCGAGTGGAGTCATAAAGTATTTTCGGTAACCACATAAATAGAAGAATAAAAACAAAGTCTTCATTAAATGCAAGCCTAAAATTTCTTGCACCCCCAACTTCTAGTGCACTCGTCCATAGCTGCATAATGTCCACTTCTTAGGCAATGCATTAATCTACACAATTACCCAACTTTTCATTGCATTAAATCAACATTTCAAAGCTAGTTTCAATCAATTTAGGAAATCAGGATTTGTACAATATTTTATTCAAAATAGATAAATATCGCTTATAAAAATAAATAAATTGGCAAGGCTAGGGAATTAGATGGTACAAAAAGGCTATTTGATCCATTAAAGAAATGAGGTTATTTATACCTCATCAGATAGCATAGATGACAATCAATGTCATAAAAGAGGAGGAAAGATGTGAACAGTATAATATAGAGAGGCAGAATATGATGGTTTAATTCTTGTTGAACAGTATGATAATTATTGTAGCAGTCATATATAGGATTTGATACCATCATAAACAGAGTTTCTGGTTGATGAATCCTCTGCAAAAGCATTAATGAAAGGTAATAATATATGTTTGGAGACATATTGGTATGTTCAAATGTATTGAGAGTTTGAAATTTATAGAGCATTGATTGTAGAGGCATGTGAAGGTTGTATATACAAATGTGTGATGCAAATGTTTTCATGTTTGATCTATGATGAGCTTGATGTTTTTTTTAAAGATTGTTTGAATCTGACAAGGCAGTAAATGAAGGAGTATTTGTTGAAGGTGTGTTTTACTTGATCAGATGTGTTTTGTTTGATTTTTGATAATGCATTTGTGTTGGGTGGATGACAGATTGACTGAAGAAGCATTTTGTGAATAGTTTGTAAAAGAAATGTGTTTTTGAGGTATGCATGCAGATCTAAGAGAGTAGACATGTTTGAGTAAGAGAGTTAAAGAATTCATAAATAACCTATGGTATCAGTGTAAACAAAGTAGTACTCTGTATGTTTACTTGTCTTGTGTTTGGAGTTGGTGCTCCTATTAGATGTAAAAGTGTAATTAGTGAGATTTTGGCCAGTTAGACCTAATGGTGATTTTTGTGAGGTTGGATAGTGGTTTTTCCTTGTTTAGGGTTTTCCACTTTAAATACTTGTGTCATGGTTTCATTTGTATGATTCTATTATTTTCTATGTCTTTGGCATGTTGGTATTAATTGCTTTTACAACTATTGGGTTGATGAATGAACTAGTTTTTATTAGATCACTGATTCACCCCCTTCTCAATGATCCATTGTATTCCAACAATTGGTATCAAAGCAGAAGGTTCCTTATAGAAGTCTAATAGACTTGGGTTGATCTTGTTAGTGGAATACTATGGAAAAAAGAAAAGGAAATAGGGAAGAAAAAGTGTTAAGCAAAATGTTGTTCAAGAAGCACCAATCAA